>CAUYOR010115706.1:0-10517 GCA_963573925.1 Callimico goeldii
AGGGAGGGAGGGAGGGAGGGAGGGAGGGAGGGAGAGAGAGAGAGAGAAAGAAAAGGAAGGAAGGAAGGAAGGAAGGAAGGGAGGAAGGGAGGGAGGGAGGGAGGGAAAGAGAGAGAGAGAGAAAGAAAAAAAAAGGAAGGAAGGAAGGAAGGAAGGAAGGAAGGAAGGAAGGAAGGAAGGAAGGAAGGAAGGAAGGGAGGGAGGGAGGGAGGAGAAAACATTTATCCTATGCATGGATTAATAAGTACAATAGCAGCTGGCACAGCACGGATGGCTTGTCTCTGTTTCCCGGCATCTGGCACATCATCTAAGAAGACGTAAGGACTGGGGGTGATGATGGTTGGTAGTAGAGACTTCTGGAGGCTCCTTCACACGTCTGGCCTGTCAACTGGAGCACTAGTCTGGGTTTGTCCATGGAATTTTCCTTACATTATAAGGGCCTCATTTCTCACATAGTGGTACAAGACTGCAAATTAAAGTGTTTCAGTGAACAAGGCAGAGATGCGTCACTTTTTAACCCACCCTCAGTAGTCACACAGCATCACCACCGCACAATGGTCAAAGGTCAAAGTCCTTCCACACTCATAGAGGGGAGGGGACATAGACCTTACCTCAGCTCTCAGTGGGAGTGTTGTCAAAGAGTTTGTAGCCAACTTCTAAAACCTCTACACACTCTTTCCTCTAAAATCCACTCCTCTTTCAACATAGCCGTCTCTGCCTTCGGGGTGAAAAATGGAACCAAACCTCTGTAATTTACTGCCTGTGTAACTTTGAGTATTACGTCATCTACAAAATAAAGGGGCTAAACTTGGTGATTTCTAGGTTCCTTCATTCCAGCTTTTATATTCTGTGATTCTACATTATAGAGTATTGAATAGTGCTATCCCAAAACGTACTTCAACCTAGAACCTAAGAATGTGATCTTATTTGGAAACAGAGTCTTTGTACATGTAGTTAGTTAAGGAGTCCAAAATTAAATCACCGACATCCAGAACGGGCCCTAAATACAGTCACCAAAGTGAAAACGCTCACGCCTCACCTGCCTCACAGCAATGATTTCCTTTATGAGCACAGCAACTAGAATTAAAATAAAAGAAGAGAGACATGGGGGCAATATATGCTCGTAATCCAGACCTCAGTGCACCCACATAACTTTTTAAATGCTTTCTTGCGGTGGTAGTGGTGGTATTTGTTGTCGTTTACCTTGAGTATGAGCAAAAAGTGAGGCTGATGAAGTCCCGGTGTGTGGAAGAACCACGGATGTGCTCGAATTCCGGCTCTAAAGGATGGACGAAGGGAGGTCGTTTACTATAAACGTCTACCCCTTGAGAAGAGAAACTCGGCATGACAACTGCTGCGTCGACATGCAACTATTTGTATTCTCAAAAGGTAGACTAAGCAGGAAGATGAAGCCAAATACACCTAAGCCCTTTTTGAGAAATGCCTTAGAAGCTGGAGAAATAAAAAATAATAAGAAAGAAGTGTAATCAGCTCATAAAGAATCTACAAGTAAGTCCTAAAACTGCAAATGATTCAGTAGTTCACATTTTGACTTCTTCAGACTTTGCCAGCTACCAAAGGCTGTCTGCTTCCACTTGAAGAATGTTTTGTTTCCTGCTCTTAACTGAGGCAGCTTTCTCGTGCTCCCCATGACTACTGCTGAGTCCAGAAATGTGAAGCACGCTCGCAGGAGAGCTCTCCCTCCGTCTTTCATCTTTTACATCTCATTTAAATTTCTAATTTCCCAAAGCTTAAAAAAAGAGAGATGCCTCGAGACGAGCTGAATTGGGAAAGTCAAAGTGAATAGTGATAAGGGGTACAGCCCGTACATTCTCCTCACCTGGGTGACAAACACACGCATATAACGTGAGTTCCTACCTTCGTTTTACTTTGAAAGTGATTAGAAGCCCTTAATATATTTGGGAAAAGCAGCAACTTCTCTACTGCATTCTACACGGACTGCATGCTAAGCTAGCCTGAAATAAGAAATCACATTTCAAAGGAAGATTAGAAAGTGCCTTTTCTAAAGCTATCAAAGCTGATACAAGATGCAAAAGGTAAACTAATCAGATATTTAGGATAGAGAGGCTTGCACCATTAAACGGGTACTTTTTAATGCAAATCATTTTAGGTAGATTGTCAGGAAAAGGAATGTATGTAATAAGGACATTAATTTTCACTTTACAAGGCAGAAGATCACAAGGGGAACAGCAAATGAGCTGAGCTGATTATCTTGAGGTTTCAATTGAAGAAGAGCAAAATGAGCTAGCTAGCACAGAAGACAGGTCAATGTCCACTGAGGCAATGCTCAGAGCCCTTTAGAAGCTGCAGAAATTAAACTTTTTGTTCTTTTATTGTGGCCTGGTTGACTTTGCACCAGGTCGAAGCAATGATCTGTATAATTGCAAACCCTTCCCAATTACCAGAGCTTGTCACTTCAGAGAGTGATGTCTGGGCTGCAAGCCAGAGTTTGGTTTCACCTTAGTTTCCAAGATACTCCATATTGATTAAAGGAAATATATGATGGTGTATAAACGAGGGAGGAAGCAGACTGTGAGAGGGAGAGAAAAAGAGGAAGCAAAGGCCGGAGAAAGAGAGTAGGGGAGAGGAAAAGATAGGGAGGAAAACAGAATGAAAACTGGGAGGAAGATTGAGCAAGAAGGTGCAATCACCTTAAAGACTAGCGTATCTGGATTCGTTTGTTCAGGAAGAAGCAGTAAGAGGAGATGGTAAGAAGGAAAAGCAGGTTTTCTATGAAAGTTTTACTTCCCTGCATGTTTCCCCCCCTCAAACATTTGCTCAGCTCCCCCTAACTGGGAGGAGTCTGTCCCCCATTATAAATAAATCTCTTCGAGAAACCATGGAATACTGGTTCTGGTGCAGACCCTGGAGAATATCCAGGGGATTAGAGGAAAGTTTGCAAGGGAGTCCAGTCTCCTGCCTGAGATAGGCTCTTCAGAAATCTGTGAATGAAAGGAAATGGTTCCTGCATGGAGCAGAGCTGGGCGTGCGGCAGTGTCCAACAAATATTTGCTGACTACACTGAGTCTAGCCAAAATATACGCTCTGCCCAGTAAGAATACATAATTTAATTTGAAAATTATTAAAATAAGACATAATCTTGAAATTAACTTTTATTCAGATGTTTGTTTTTTTTAAAAAAATCCCCAGAAACTCATCTTAAGGCTGAATCCCCTCATTCATTTTTCTCTTGTATCCACATGGAACACCCTCCCTGGATCATCATGGATCTTTTAAGGTTTCATGATGTTAGGTGGTTCTCCAAGGTTACGAATTAAAGAATGAAGTTGCGATTCAAAAAATATATATAAAATACAAAAAATCAGCAAGAAGAAAAACAGCAAGGAAAGAACAATCCTCTTTCCGTATGCTCTGCTTGTTCTTGCGTATAATAATCACCATTATTTTCGAGATTCGTATTCAAAGAATAATTGTCATCTTAAATCATGCATGATGATTTATTATTTAAGTTGCAAAGTGCATGGAAAACATTGTCGCGTGGGAAGGTGCAATTTCACCTTGGTGGTGGAAGGGGATATAAAATTACAATGTGGTGGGATGTGATCACAACTTCACTGTCATTCTGTGGAACTAATGTGTTCTGAGAAGTATTTATAAACTATAAAAGTTTCTGAAAAATAGAAAACAAATAGCCCATCATTTCTAGAAGCTCAGATCTTCGTACAGGTTGTTGCCATCTTTTTCCTTTGAGAAATATTAATCCATCTTCCTTTTAATTTGTTTTTGTCCCAGGATTATAGTAAGTCCACAATGGATGACAGTAAAAATCAGGTGATCTGGATGGTCGGTAGTAATACAGAATTCTCTCACAGACACAGGAATGGGGAAGAAACAATAACATAATTGCCTTTCTCACTGGCAGGTGAACAAGTCAGACAATGGCACACCAAGCTCCATCACATTCCGACGTTTTACCCAAGAAGAGAGCAACACTGCACCCTCACAACCTCTCAACACTTGAGTGGATAAGATCTCCCCTCTGTATCCTTTGAATCTCAAGGTGACCAGGTACATGACTCACACCCCTTTAATACCTTTGTTTCATTCCCAAAGCACATTCACATATGTTAGCCCATTTGGTCTTCTAACCATTTCGGTCTCGCTTGTGAAGAAAGTCACAGAGATAAGAAGTGGCTTGCTCAAGATTTTAAGGATAGTAAGGAGGTGGTCTGCACCAGGAATCCAGGTTTCTTCACCTTATATCCGTGGTTGAACTAGATCCACCAAGCTTCTCTGAATACAGCGTTTGGAATACTCTGAATACAGCATTAATACAACAGGTAATAACAGTAAATGTTCATCTAGAAAAAACAGGTAAGAAATGTAGTTGTGAGTCTGTCTCCTGGCCATGGGTAATAAACCCAAGCAAAGAACTGAGATTGTGGATTATTACCAGCAGAATAATTTTCTGTTTATTCAAAAAGTCTTGGTGCTTGTGTTTTTAAATTGACAGAGGGAATAACAGAAGTTATGACCAATCACTAGTCTCATAAATGAAGTTAATTAGCACATATTTTAGTGGCTGAAATTTCCTTAAAGCTGTGGGATACATGCTAGTGTTTTCTTTTTTTTTTTTTTTTTTTTTGAGATGGAGTTTTGCTCTTGTTACCCAGGCTGCAGTGCAATGGCGTGGTCTCGGCTCACCGCAACCTCTGCCTCCTGGGTTCAGGCAATTCTCCTGCCTCAGCCGCCTGAGTAGCTGGGATTACAGGCACGCGCCACCATGCCCAGCTAATTTTTTGTATCTTTAGTAGAGATGGGGTTTCACCATGTTGACCAGGATGGCCTCGATCTCTCAGCCTCATGATCCACCCGCCTGGGCCTCCCAAAGTGCTGGGATTACAGGCTTGAGCCACCACGCCTGGCCAACATGTTAGTGTTTTCTAAGTTGTTCCTACCGTAATTAAAATATGATTGTGCAGTTATGCCTGATAAAGGGGAAGAAAGCAGTTGCAACTTTTTATGTTCCATTCCTATGGTATATTAAAATTAGATAATTAACAGCTCTCCGCAAGAGTCTACCCCTAGCTGGAACTTTTTCCCACTCATCTAAGCAAACCTCTTCACCATTGCTTTTCTTTCTCCCTATCCATTCAAAACCACTGTTTCATCTTATTCTGCTTCTGTTGTAAACCAAAATCTGCCTTTTCATCAGCACTTCCGTCAACATACCTATCACAGTATTAATTGTGAATATATCATGTCCCAAGATGTATGTCAGACAACAAGGGTACAATAGTGATCTAGGCATTGGCCAGGCATGGTGGCCCACCCCTTTAATCCCAGCACTTAAAAAAGAAGCCAAGGCAGGCAATCACCAGAGGTATGACATTCAAGACCAGCCTGGCCAACATGGTGAAACCCCGTCTCTACTAAAAATACAAAAATTAACCAGGCATGGTGGCAGGCATCTGTAATCCCAGCTACTCGGGAGGCTGAGGCAGGAGGATTGTTTGAACTCAGCAGGCAGAGATTGCAGTGAACTGAGACCATGCCACTGCACTCCAGCCTGGGCAACAAAATGATTCTCTGTCTCAAAAAAGAAAAAAAAAAAGTGATCAAGGCATCAGTAGTAATCATGTCCTTCTAAGTATGAAGGACAAAGTCCATATTCTTTATAAAGTCACTACTATTAGTGAAAGTTGTAGAGTTTGTTGGAGGCTGATTTTTTTTTAAATCCATCTGAGAATGGTTAACCTCCAGGGTCAATGTAAGAGGATACGGTGACTCTGTCTAGGTTCCCCAGCCTTCATCTCCAAGGTAGGGAGGGTCAGTTCTTAAAATATAAAACCTCGGAAGACTAAACCTGTGACAGTCCTAATCATAAATGCATAACAGAGTATGTGGAATAAAAATCTCAAACTATCACAAAGTAGGTATTTACATCAGCTGGCAACTTTAGCCTTCCCCTCAATGCACCACAGATTGCATTTTAAAGTCAGTTTTCACTCCTGTCAATAGATTTGTTTTTAATCAATGACTAATAAACATGCTAGTCTGTTAGGGAAGGTGGGGTTAGGTCAGACTCACAAAAGCACCCATGTTTCAAATATCAAGGTCTCTCTGAAATGTTTTATAATATTAATTGATTTGAGAGCCTATTTGGTCCAGAAACCGTCTTCTTCATTCTCCTAATTCTTAAATTTATATTGTATCTGCTTCTAAAATAAATGTTGTGTGATTTAAATTCATATATCTAAAGTTAAGGTAAAAATAATTAGAGAAGAAAGAATAATCCACATCCAGATAGCCACATTCAGAAAGACACCATTACTACAGTTAAATACTTATTTTATCTTACAGCTAAAGTTATACACAGCATTTTATATAAGGATATTTAAAAGATACCCAAAATTTTGCCTGGGGTGACATTTTCTTTGTAGCAAATTTCTGGACAATAGTTTTCCATTTTCCATGATATAGGAAACAGTAAGCAGTACAGTAGACACTGTGAAAAAGAACAGTTTTGTAGATGCCACTGAAATTTTTTTCAAATAGTGCTTCTTTATATCAAAATTTAATACAAATCTACAACATGAAGTTAAAGTTTGACATGAAGTTAGCTTTCTGGGAAGTCAAGGTAGCAGTGTTTACCCATAGCATACTGATCATCTTATTTTATACAAGAACAACGTGTAAAGAAGCTGGATAAATGAATAAATACCTCTTAGCCTGTCTTTTTAAACCATCATTTGTCAGCTATACTTTCGATAGATAATTTATAGGGACCACTTTAAGACTGAGTTATTTTAAACATGTCTAAGATGCTGATTTTCTATGCTGTGGATTGAAGATAGTCCTGAGTTTTGATGTGGACATGAAATAGATTTTTACTGAGCAAAATGTAGGTGAGATTCTCAAATGTTGATTACAGGATGCTAACCTTGACATTCCTGCTCATCTGGTATCACAGTGAGAACCTGTTCAAGAGAGCGACGCAGGTTACTCACCACACGGGATATGATCAAGAAGACAAATCACAATGTTAGCTTATCTGCATTAAGTCTTTGTCAGTAATTCATTTGTTTTTGATACACCAATTAGCTCCAACATAGAGAATCGGAATATCAAAACTGGGAGATACCCTTTTAGTACTGAAATGATTAAACATTGCCTGTTTACTACTAAATGACATAGTCTCTCAAACTTTTAAAGCACTTGAAATGGAAGAATGTTCTATTGAATGTTCTCTAACAATTATAGAACAATTACTTCTGCCTAATTCTAGCTAAAAGCCCTCTTTTTGCCCTCTGTCACATATAGAATATGCATAATAAACAGAAAACATTCACTTAAAACCGCTACTACACTGACATTTTGATTATGCCAGGGGCCAAAATTTGGTTTTGCTCATAGTGATGTACAGCACAACGATGTCATTTCAACACAGGAAGCTCATAAAAATAGAGTGAGCCCTTCATATGCAGCGGTTCTGTGTGTCTAGATGCAAACACAGATTGAAACTATCTTAAAATTTGAAAATAATACAAATTTTAATATGCAGTTTAACAAATATTTATATAGCATTTACATTGTAGTTGATATTTAAAGTAATCTAAAAATGACTTAAAATATAGAGGAGGAAGTGCATAGGTTAGATGCAAATACTATGCCATTTTATGTAAAGGACTTGAGCAGATGATGGTATCCATGAGGGTCCTTGAACCAATCCCCGCGGACACCAAAAGATGATTGTATTGCTTCTTGTGATGTCAACAGTATGAATACAGCATTTTCTCTATTGACTTAGCCCAATTTCACTTCCCCCTAAGGTGGGAAGTAAGTCCATGCATTTTATGGGCTGCCCGCAACACCCACCATCTCTAAATGATTAGATTAGGGAATATGTTAGCAATTTGATGGGGGACACTTGAAAGCTGGTGAGTAAAATAAATGAATATTTAAAGAAAGGAGAATAGAGAGTATATGCAAAGGAGAACTGAGCTGGCAGATCACCAGGCCCTAAGGAATGGAGAAAGCATCCTTGATGTCTGGTGCCTTACTGTTTCAACAATACCTGGTTACCGTGGTCCCAATCCTTGGATCCGACGTGTTCTGTGTCCTGCGATATCCTCTCACCTTTATATGATCTTCTGATTTAATTGAATTTGTTTCTAAAAAGTTGGATAGCCCTGCCTGAAGAGGAATGAAATACATACTTCCTAAGTTTGCAGATAGAGAATCCAAGGTAAAGAATTATATTTACGGTAACTCAAAAACAATGTTAGCTGTACACCACATTAGCAATTAAAATCCTCCCAGCTAAGTTCGATTTTATATGTGCTAAATTCAATGACACACATTGTTTTACACACCTTCACATACAAAAATAATGGCAGGTATCTGATTAAAAGAAATTAACCAGGACTCCAGTCAGCTTTTATGGCTCACAGTGCAGGTATATGCATACAAAGAATTAAGTGCACCTACTGCCATAGAGCATCTGGAATTTGGCTCTGTTTCATGGTACAATGCTGATCCAACATGCTAACTTCTCCCAGTTTTATACTCCTGAAAACCAGGGGCTCAGACTGACCTGAGAAGGCCCCACTTTAGAGAAGATTATGAATTTATTTTTGAAATATATTTGAGGACTCTTCTTCACACACCTTATATCTTTGAATGTGCTATAATTCTAGGAAGATAGATTACATCTGGTCAAGAGACAGTGAGAGCAAATGAGGGAGAGAGTAGGTCATGATGGCTCTAAGGGAAGATATGGGTAACGTTTGAGAATGACTAGACTGAAACGTGATTCACAGTATTTTCCAAAAGCGAGTTAGTACCTCATAGCACACAATTTTACATCATGCTGCTACATTCATTTTCAAGCTGCTTCTCCATTCTATTACAGACTTTCATGAGTCATTCTTAACACATGCTGTATTGTTCTGGACACCAGTTACTTTGAAAATAGTATGGAATACAATGCTCTCTCATCACTTCATATTCCTGGAGCTATTGGTAATTTCATTTGGTTTGTAATATTTCTTTTTGGAGGTCTTATTAACTAAAGCCTCGAGGTAATCATCGTGAAATAAAAACAGTAGAAAGCAAAAATTAACCCCACAAAATTACCATTTTCTTTATGCTACAGGGAGTTCTCTATTGAGAATTAGAGTGGGAAGTAAAAAGGAGAAAGGAAAGACAAGGACCTCATTGTTAAAGTAATTTTTAGTAGGCATGGGGGTGAAGACCACATAAATTACATTCAGTAAAACCAAAGCAAAAAGGCAGAGTGAAATGAATCACAGAAATAATGTCTGTTCAGAATCTGGAAATTAAAATAACTGTTCTGAAGAGACAAGATATGATTCCCAATTGAACAATGAGCTGAAATTCAGGAAGCTTTCAAAAATAAATAAAAGGTAATTACAGTGAATAAAGATGAGTGTACCTTCTCATTTACATAAGCGGACAGTCGTTCTGCAGCCACTAGCTTATTAAAATGGATTGTTACCCAGACTGCAAGGAGCAAAATGAAATGGATCATAAAGTTGTTCACTTTAATGTTACATTCTCTCAATGAAAATTTATTTTTAAATTGAGGCATAATATGCAATATGAAATCTTAACAACATTTGAATGATCGCATTGTTGGGAAAGATTTTGAATTGGCCAACAAATTATTGTAGGGTTCAATGTGAGTTTTTCTCTCAGTGAACTATCATTATAATTCAAGGGCTTGTTAGGAGGCCCCTGTAAATCCCTCCCTCATAGACAATCCCTCACTCTGTGTTAAGAGAGCTCACCTTTGCCAGGTAACTGTAGCTCTGCCTTCATTGCTGCAGAGTAACTGAAATAGCCCTGAGGTTATTTATCTGAGCATATGCGAGATAAGCTCTGTTCTCAGTGAATTTTCATATCTGTGAGTCAGTTACCTATTGGTGCTTCAGAAACTATTCTGAAACTTAGTGAATTGAAACAACTTATTGGCTCATAATTCCACAATTTGGGTTGGACTGCTCAGTTCTTCAGCTGGTCTTAACTAAGATCACTCGTGGCAGCGTGACTAGGTGGTTGGTCCAAGATGGCTTACATAACTAGATCTTCCAACTGGGGCACAAACTGGTTCTCTTCCACATTCTTACATTGGGGCAGCTGCCTTTGAAGAGGGCAGGCTTCTATACACAAGTGTTTATGAAGTCTCAGCTTACATCATATTTGCTGACTTTACTGGACCATTCTTGCACTGCTATCAAGAAATATCTGAGACTGGGTAATTTATAAGAAAAGAAGTTTAATTGGCTCAAGGTTCTACAGGCAGTATAGAAAGTATAATGGGGGCCGGGCGCGGTGGCTCACGCCTGTAATCCCAGCACTTTGGGAGGCCGAGGCGGGTGGATCATGAGGTCAAGAGATCGAGACCATCCTGGTTAACATGGTGAAACCCCGTCTCTACTAAAAATACAAAAATTAGCTGGGCATGGTGGCATGTGCCTGTAATCCCAGCTACTCAGGAGGCTGAGGCAGGA
>CAUYOR010115707.1:0-13206 GCA_963573925.1 Callimico goeldii
TCGTTTGTAGGGACATGGGTGAATCTGGAGAACATCATTCTCAGCAAACTGACACAAGAACAGAAAATGAAATACCGCATATTCTCACTCATGGGCGGGTGATGAAAAATGAGAACACATGGACACAGGGAGGGGAGTACTGAACACTGGGGTCTATTGGGGGGAAAAGGGGAGGGCCAGCGGGGGGGGAAGCTGGGGAGGGATAGCCTGGGGAGAAATGCCAAATGTGGGTGAAGGGGAGGAAGGAAGCAAAACACACTGCCATGTGTGTACCTGTGCAACTGTCTCGCATGTTCTGCACATGTACCTCAAAACCTAAAAAGCAACAAAAAAATTTTTTAAAAAGTAAAATAAATAAATAAATAAATAAATTTGAGCCATTCTAAAAAAAAAAAAAAAGAGACACTTCACACCCGAGTTTCCAGGATATTTGAGATCCTCAAAAGAAATGTCAGAAATGTATTCATTACTTCAATATTTTGAAAATCCAGGTGGAAATTGCTCACCTGCAGCCCTTACTTTCTTAGGTTATCCAGAACGTCGGATCCCTGTGTTTTCAGATGGAATTATGTGACTGCGTTTTGAGAATAATAGAATATGAAACATCAGCTGGCACAGGTAAGCCTGGTTAAGACAATTCGCTGATCACTGAAGATCCATTGAGCTTATTCATTTCATTCTGCCAGGCAGTTTTAACTACAGCAGTGTCCCCTGCAGTCCAGGGGCCATGGAGAGCACCCTGCAAGTATTTTCTTTATCGTGGAGGCTTTATAAGGAGAGTCAAGGGCTTCGTTGAGACCATCAGAAAGCAGCTGCAGTGAGACAGACTCGGACTGCTGTGTTACACAAAACATACCAAGATGACAGTAGGTAGAACCAACACTAGACGGGAGTTTCTTCCGCGTGCTGTGCTCTCTAACTGCCCCTCCCAGGGTGACTGAGGGCATTCCTTTTGTTTCAATGCCATTTCTTCCAAGAAACAGAAATTCCCTGGTGTGTGCCACGGGCCTTGCCCCGTGCAGCCTCCTCTGCAATACTTGGTTCTTGTTTCAGGGGTCTCACGACTAACTACAGAGAGTTCTTGGATTTTGCTCGTTTTCTCAAGGTGCAGTCACTACATACAAATTCTTTTTCTATTCTTTTTCACACTATGTGCTCTGAAATTTGCTGGATGCCTGCTCGGCTAGGTGCCAAAGTTAGTGTTTCTTGTAGAGTGAATCTGGCAAAGTAGGCAGAGGCCCTAGGGCAGGTTGTGCAGAGTCACAACAGCTGAAAGTGGAGGAGCAAGGTCAGATTGGGCCTTGGGGGCCAGGCGAGGTTGAAGCTGGAAATTAGAGGAAACAGGCTCTACCCAAGATACTTAATTAGAAGAGAGACAAAATAATTGGGCGCCAAATTAAGTAGGAGTAGAATTACTGGGTCTTAAATAAAAGTGATATTTAAAGCTCTTAATGGGACTTAAACTAAAACCCATGACTCCGGGAAGAGGGGTATTTTCCCAGGTGATCTGCAGGTTTGTAGCAGGAGATATTGAGGACCCAGGAAATGGGTTCTGACTGGAGATAAGCTTTGCAAACTTCTTCTTAAAATGCCCTCTTTGTGATTAAAATCACACATATTGGTGTTTTGAAGACTTTCTACACTAAAGAAATCCATTTAATTTTGTTTGCTGCGTGACCTCTCAAGCTTATTGGAGGGCAAAGCTCCCGCTTACCTGTGTGTCGCACACAGAACACCGAGGAACGTCCTGCCAATCTCCGGCTCAGAGGATCTTGTCCAAAAAGAACAACATAATTCAGCAAAAATGTTTAAACATTTTAATGTTTAAACAAGTTGAAAAGAGATGAAATATTCATTGAATTCTTGTTAATAAGTATGAACAGTGGCTATATTTTCTGTATTTTATTTCTTCACTCCTCACAACACAGAGAAACATCATCCATAACTCATCTTTTTTTTTTTTTTTGAGACAGTGTCTCACTCTGTCGCCCAGGCTGCAGTGCAGTGGTGTGATCTCAGCTCACTGCAGCCTCCACCTCCTGGGTTCAAGCAATTCTCCTGCCTCCACCTCCTGAGTAGCTGGGACTACAGCCATGCACCACCACTCCCAGCTAACTTTTTTGCATTTTTAGTAGAGATGGGGTCTCACCATGTTAGCCAGGATGGTCTCGATCTCATGATCTGCCCTCCTCAGCCTCCCAAAGTGCTGGGATTGCAGGCATGAACCACCGTGTCCGGCCTATTTTTATTTTTAATAGAGACGGGGTTTCACCATGTTGACCAGGTTGGTCTTGAACTTCTGACCTCGTGATCTGCTCACCTGAGCCTACTAAAGTGCTGGCATTACAGGCGTGAACCACTGTGCCTGGCCCAACTTATCTTAATGGTGGAAGATCAGCATTCCTTTCTCTAGCTGGGCTAAATATCTCTGTTTTAATTTAAGCCTGATTCTTCTTGTTCATTTTCACAAACTTACGGAAAAAATGATCAATTTCCCCTTTATAAAAATATATCACAATAATAATGAGAAAACTCTTCCTTTAACGTTTTTGGTTTTATTATTTACTTTTCACTTTGAATCACTTCCATCACCTTTGCTTGAACTTTCACCAGCTTTCAATTCTCTTCCTTATGATTACCCTAAGGCGGCTTTGAAGTCCATCAGAAAACGAGAAACAAAAGGAAAAGAGACTTCCTGGTAGGAAAGAAGTTACCAAGTCATTGTCCCTGGAACAGAAAAACCAGGACTTGTGGAAGTCAGGGCTCGGGAGGCACCTGCCCTCGGCAGGGCCAGGGCCACTGGACAGGCGAGAGCCACACGCTGCCCGAGGTTGTTCTGGGACCTCTGAGGGGCAGTCCAAGAAGATGCTCATGTTGAAACATTGTCTCCTGGCTACGCAGCGGGCACTGAAGCAAGCCAACTGTGGTCCACACACAAAGACTCCTTAGGGATATTATGGGAAGCCAGTCAAAATGATAAAGTGGTACAATCGTTCTTTCTTCACAAGAACCCCGCGTTCTTAATCTTAACACTCCAAATGGTGACATTTTAACCCAAGTGCAGGAAAACACTGGTGTCAAACTGCAGTCACATGTTTGTAACTCTCCCTATAAAGCTTTAAGGCATTGTGTGCATGTTAATCTTCAATAAATGTGACTTACATAAGCAGTTGGCAGTCATGCATTACCTGAGCTTGTTCTGACAGGACAGGCGAGGTTTCTAAGGACCCACATCAGCAAACCTAATTGTTTTGTCCATGGCTTTGTTGTAAACGAAGGCACTTTGGGGAAACGGGTGACGGCTTGGCATGTTTACTCTGGGTAGCCAAGTGACACACAGCCCGTGTGACTTAGGGGCAGTTTAATGGCGTCACACAGAAGGAACACTGCAGCACCCTCCAAATCAGAAGGGCTAGGAAGTTCCCAAAACCAATTACTAAGAACTGGTTATTAATTAAACAGGAACCTAATTAATAAGTTACTTATAAAAAGATATATTTTTAGAAATAATTATAATTTGATAATTTATTTTGTACTTTAGAAGGAATTTTATTGACTTTGAGGCTAATTGTTTTCTTGATGATCTCGACATTGAGAAACCATGGAGAATTAGCCACATGGTTGCATTGCCTGTGATTTCTGACGCAGGCTCTGATTATTAATTAATGCAAGTTTGGGCAAGGACAATGATTTTAAAGTTGATGGTCTCAGGCTAAATCCTGGCTCTGTTATGTACTTGCTAAATGGCCTGATGAAACTTAATACATAACTCTTCATCAGTACCGTTCAGATGATGGGACCTTCCTCACATGGTTCCACGGGGATTCGTGGACCATATGTGGAAGTTTCTGTTATAGTCGGTAGTTTCTTTGCTTTCTCTAATGAATTACTTTTCCCCCTTTATTTTCAGCTATCTTCTTTACCTCAATTCTGAAACCGTGGGGTTGCTAAGCCAGTAAGTGTGTTTGAAAACAGCTAAGGGTGTAGGCCTCGCATTCCTGGCAGTCTCCACAGAGGTATTTAGGAGAGAACGTTACCTGTGTAGCAGCCTGAAGTCCACTACTCCCCAGCGATGTTGCTTCTCCAAGACAGTCTAGAGGAAGACTTTCTAAAGTAATCAATTTGGTATTCCAATTGTGCAGGTGGGCACTTACTTTTGCCCTTAAAACTCCATCTCTTGTGCTCTAGGAGTACCCTTGGGCTCCAGTGGTGGGAAACTTGTACCCATGCATCGTGAAAGAGACACATCAATCAATGAGAATTATTCTCCTTATTAGAGAAGACAGGAGTTAAATAATGCATGAGGAAACTCCTCGCTGCCATTTTGATTTTAGAGAAACTGGGACTGTGGACTGTGGAGGGACATCTGCATTCGTGGTGCAGCTGCACGTCTCACTGTACTGCTGTCCATCGCCCTGTGATTTTGCAATTCCTCTCATTTAAGAGTTGAAGGCCCCTTCCCCATCCTGAAGCTCAGCTTGGTCATGAGATTCATGGTGGCCCGAAGAACGTTAGCAGACCTGGATCAAGCAGAGGCCTTAGGAAGTCTCCGTAGGTTGTGTTGCCTCTCTCACTTCTCTGCAATCCTGAGAACGTGCCCAGACTAACCTAATCAAGGGATGGGAGAGGCATGTGCATGTGAGCACCACGTGGAGCACAGCCAGCAATCTTAGCCAAGAGCATAGCAGACAAGTCTGCAGACTGCTGACCCCAAATCAAGCAGTGAGCCCAGCAGGATTGCGAAGTTTCCACCTAATCTGAGGCTGGCCACAGACGCCTGAGTGAACCCATCATCAGAGAAGAGAGTGCAATCTTCGATTATAATTGTTTTAAGCCACTGCATTTTGAGGTATTTTATTTTGCAGCATTATTGGGTCAATAGATAGATGATACATATACTTTAAGAATATAAAAATACAAAGAATCCAAAATAGACTGGTGGACAATTATCCTGAGATGATTCACCATGGGATGAATCATAAAAACCATAAGCTCCTCTGAGGTCTGCCAATCCTTCCACGGCATGCTCTTTGTAGAGAGAGGCATACTGTGCAGCACCTTCAGATTCACTCTTCAGAATTCTTTCTATTGTAGGGGCTAGAAAGACTGCCAAATAGAACCTTAGAACACTCCTACCTCTCAATCATAGATATTTGAGGTAAGCATAAAGCACCCTGACATGCTGCGGCTAAGACCTTGTCTACACAGAACTACACGTAAGAAGTCACCACTTGTTTTTTTTCTTAACCATTATTGTAGGCAGGATACTAGCCCCTCGAAAATGCCCACATCCTATTCCCTGGAAATTAAGAACATGTCACCTCACATGGCAAAAGGGACTTGCAAATGTGATTAACAATCTGGAGGTGGGGAGATCACCCTGGGTTGTTGTGGGCCCAACATTATCACATGGGTCCTCACGAGAGGGTGGCAGGATGGTCAGAGTCAGAAGGAGATGTGAGGATAAAAGGAGAGGTCAGAAGGAGAGAGGGCACCACGCTAGTGGCTTTGATGATTTAGGCGGGATCCTGAGCCCTCCTGAAAGACGCCCAATGGGAGATTCTCCCCAGAGCCTCAGAAGGAATGCAGTCCTTGGACCCTTTTAGACTTCTGACCTCCAGAGCTCTAAGGTAATATATTTGTGTTCCTTTAAGTGACAAAGTATTTGGTAATTTATTACAGAAACAGGGGAAAGCTAATACGACCTGATCCGTGTTCTCTGGTTGTAATAGGAACTGTGAACTTCCCTGAAGTGCCAGGGGCTTGCCTGAACACTGCGCTGAGAGATTCAACTGCACCTCAGCCACGCTTCCAGAACTGCTCTCAGCTGTGTCCCTAAGTGACCCAGCCACCGTGATGAGTCCACTCAGGAAACCCAGTGCTGCCAAACTGCAAAATGTACTCAGTCCCAACCCGCAACAACAAATGCTTTTGATAATTTCTGCTCACTCCCTTGGGCATTTTCTGTTTTCACAGAGCCCCTTCTTTGGGTGTCCCACTGTACCCCCAGCCCCTTTCCTGTTTGCCCTTTTTCACTTCCTCATGGCCCTTACTGGTTCCTCTCTGTCCTCCCTTTAGAAACCTGTTACCTTAGTCTTAGATGGGTTGAGCTCCGAGCTTACTGGAGTCTCTCTCCCCACTGCGGTAGCCTGAATAAAATCTGTCGTGCCATCTTTACCAAGTGTCTGCCGTTGTTTCTCTTCCATGGTAAACAATTTATAAGAGAGACAAAGGCCCCAGCCCAGTACCCGGTTGTTAGCAGGTGACGTGCACACGTTTATTACATTAAAGAGTGCGGTCTTCTGCCCATATGGCCAGATCTCTTGACAGACTCACCTTAGATCCTGTCCGTCTCCTTTCCCTCCTACTTTCAAATCTTGACAACTGTTAACTGGTAACCAGTGGTTCTCCTTCAGAGATTGTGCAATTTTCTCCACACTAGCAGTTAAGAAAAGGACACCAGCAATGGTAACTGGAAAACTCTAAAATTACAGGGGCTTTGCATAACAGAAGTTTTATTTTTCATTCATATAAATTCCAAAATGGGTGTTCCTAACCGGCAGGGAGACTCCATGACAGGCAGGCTTTCAGGGACCCCCCACCTGACTTTATATGGGTCTTCTGAGAACACAGAGAATTCAGCTCTGTTGACACGTGGCAGGCAGGTGAGGGGAAAGCCAGAGTGGAGGGTCCGGGGGATGTCTGTGTGGCTGCTGGCCGTAGGTGCATCACCCTGTGCGTGATGCATTGCCTGGACCCAGTTGCCTGCGTTCACTGACGCAAGACGAGCTGCCAAATGCGGTCCCTCATGGAGCAGCGACTTTTCAGCAAAACATCTGCATTTTGAAAGGGGAGCATAAGACGTTGGTTGAAAGTTGCTCATCTCCCCATTCCTGCCCAACACACAACAGGAAATACTTAAATATGAATGATGATCAATCCCGCAAATAAATGATTTGCTGGATTAAGGATAATCAATACAGCAAATAAAATTTGGAAATAGCTGCCATTTTTTTTACCACATTAATATGTCTCTTGCTTCTACTCAGTTTGCTTTGCAGCCTTGCTTCCAGACACGTGATGCGACCTTTCTGAAACCACACTGGGACCATCTGCCTCCTAGAGAAGCCGAGCGATGCCTTCCCATGGTCAGCAGTACCCCCGACTGAACGCTGAACACCTTCTCACGGCTTAGTTCTCAGTCCGCCCAGCTGTGGCAAACCCAGGAGTTTTCTAACTGGTAGGTTCTCGTGGAAACCATGAAGCTCTCTGAAGTAAGGACAAGCACATTTGTTCACGTCAAATGTTTTCTTGCTATTCCTTATGGAAAGAGCATCTGTTTGGATATTGTAAGACCATTTGAACGGAGGGAAGACACCCTCAGCTGTCTCCATACTCTGGTGGAACACCCTGATTAAAGTGCTGGGTGCAGCTGCCCGTGGTGGGGATGCCTCCCTTGCAGGAGTGGATAGGAACAGTTGATGGCTGTTCACAAGCCCTGCTGAGAGGCGGCAGGGCTCATGGTAGGTCAGACTCAGAACCAGAGGGGCCTCAGAAGTCACCTGGCCCAGCCCCTCATCACAAGGTGAGGCAATCCGAAGGGTGATCTATTCTAGTCACCGAAGCACAGCTAACCTACTACTGATGCCTTGTTAGGCTAAACCCATGATTATTGAGAAGCCAAACAGGTTAAGTGGAGCTTCTGCTGTTCCACCAGCACAGACCCAGTGTGAAAGGCTCTCAGCGTGTTCCTCGCTGATATAAACAAATGTGTGCCCACATTCTTTCATGCACTGATTTTAATTAATTTAGTCGTCTTTATTAAAGCACATTTGACCAGAGAAGACAAAGACCTCTCAGCAGAAACTCTACAAGCCAGAAGAGAAAAAGAAAAAGAAAAAAAAAAAAAAAGAAGACAAAGACAAGAAGTCTTTACCCACATGAACTATCACTACCATTTGGAATATTGGTCTATTTCTTGTCTTTTTTTTCCCTCACACTATTATGTCTAAATAGGGCACTTGTGCTTCTAGGATTTAAAAAAGAATTCAATTATTGATATTCGTGTATAATCTTAGCCAAAAACTTGTCTAAAGGGAATATTTTATTCCTGGGCTAAGAACATATTTCTGTATCCAATGCATGTTTTTAAAACACACATGTAAGAAAGTATGGAAAAGGAAAATGTATGCTTTCATGAATTATTACATGAGCACTAATGTAACTACTGCTAGGTCAAGAAATGAAGGTTGCCAGTGTGCCTCTGTCCAACCTAGTCAGGATGCCAGCGTCTCCCAACTGAACATCCCCAGGGGCACAAGTTGGGTTTACTATTCAAAAAGGAGAGAACAAAAATCAGGTGGAATCATAGGGTTTCCCAGCAAGAAAGAGGGTGTTAGAAAGAACGTGTTACAGGATTTGACTTGTGCTTGGTAATTTGGGGTGGGGGAATTTAAGGAAGTAGGACTGTCTTTGGATTGGATCTTCTTAAGAAACAAGAGTGCATTTTACATTTGATAGCTCAGTAAATCTTATCTAGAAAGAGGAGGGACTAGATGTAGGCTGAACCTGTGGCTGGTGAAGATGCAGCTTCACTCACACTATCCAGGAGTGGAGGATATCTGGGTTGAAACTGTGACTGGTGAAGATGCAGCCTCATTCACACTATCCAGGAGTGGAGGATATCTGGGTTGAAACTGTGACTGGTGAAGATGCAGTCTCATTCATGCTATCCAGGAGTGGAGGATATCTGGGTTGAAATTGTGACTGGTGAAGATGCAGCCTCATTCACGCTAGCCAGGAGTGGAGGATATCTGGGTTGAATTGTGACTGGTGAAGATGCAGCCTCACTCACACTATCCAGGAGTGGAGGATATCTGGGTTGAAACTGTGACTGGTGAAGATGCAGCCTCACTCACACTATCCAGGAGTGGAGGATATCTGGGGTCCTGCGGCTTGGAAAATGTTCGCATTTTGTCTGTGTTCAGATGTGATTGCTGGGGAATCTTGTTTTTGCCGTATTCCAGGACGATGTTGTCTGATGCTCGTGTTCTCTGACTTGTTTATCCTCAACAGGAGATCACCAAGGGCTTACTCAAGGTACCAGGCCAGCCCCTGGGCATGAGTGCAGAAGAGGGTACTATATGCCCTTCCCATGTCCCTCTTCCTGAGAGAAGGGATGGACTAGAAGCCACTGTCTCATTTAAATAAATGTACCTTTGTAGTGACAAGAATTAAGGTATTGAAATTGTCTACTTGGCAACTTTTTTAAATCTCACGTTCACATTGAAATTTTTCTTTCCTCCTCCAGATCGACATCAAAACAATTATTCTTTTTCATCAATTGTTTAATTAACTTCTGAAGAAATCATTTAAAGATTAGATAATTAGATGACTATCACAACCTCTCTGGGGTATGTCTTTATTTTCTTAATAATTCTGTAACTATAAGTATAAGAAGACCTGACCATGATTTTTGTCATTACGTTGCAGTCTTTAATCTTTCTCCACCCTCAATTCCATGCCAAGCACGTCTAACCTGGAATGAAGTAAAGGGAAATGGTGTGTGGTGTGGGTTTTGGTCGTCAGCTAATGACTAGCAGCAGGAAATTTGCATCAAAAGCATATAAAACATGTCTTCTTTATTTCACCACATAGCTCCAAGGGCCAACAGACTTGCAACATTCTCCTGACTTTGGCGTAACTTGCTGTGGAACACTGGGTTTGATCTCAGCATCTGTAATATGGGGTAAGAGGGTTTCTGGGGATAAACGAAGCCACACAGATAACATGCTATGAGTTCTTAAAAAAACTTTCACAAAGTTTTTCTAACTTACACTTTACATTTTATCCATACCATAGCCTTGGATAGAAGTTATTATTTTAAGTAGGATGATAATATTCAACCACACAGAGGTTTGGCAATCACCACATTCAGCTTATCTGAGAGTCCATCTTTTCTTTCACTCTAAACATTTATATTCTTACCATTTTGCCACTGAATTTTCCAGCAAGGCTCTTCAGGGCTGTTCTCTTAAAGACAATTTTACTGAGTTTTCTTTAGGAGTCTCATTTGCATCAGTCAAAGTGCTCCACTAAGAAAGCAGGAGAACCAAAGCATCCATCCCTGAAGGCGCCAAAGCTGTGGCTTTCAGCTGGAGAATTTCTGCAGTGTTGAAAATAAGCTCACAGACGAGCAGATGTGTATGGATTCAAATGTGGCTGTTTCCTGGCACCTGCTTCCCAAGCCATTGCATGCTGTAATTAGTAGTTACTAAGCACCACGCGGGCATTGCCAGCATTTCCGATGTGCTGTGTCACCTGTTTTCTGGTCAGTAGTTACTAGTATTTTGGGACAGTCTGAGGAAATCTGAAGTGGTAAATCAGTGGGCATTCATCAAAAAAAGAGAAAAATCTGCATATATTCTAACCACTGCCCTTAGAAAACATTCATTGTCTACAGACTCTCTGAGCCCGCTCCAGGCACTTGTGCAAAGTAGACAGTGTATTTTTTCCTCTTTCTATTTTATCTAGAGGTAGGTATTATCAGAGATATTCTAGGAGTACAGAGAAAAAGGCAAAACAACAGGGAACAGTAGATGCATGACAACTGTTATCCAGGAATAGAAAGAACTATTGCCAAAGGTAAAAGTAACAGACGAGGGTGAGTTCCTTGACCTAAAGGAGGTCAGTGACTCTGGAAAGAACACAGCGTCTTATGGGAAAAGAGCGGAGCTTGAGAACCACCCGTGCTCACTACATGGGACCTGGGCTGCTGGTCTCACTCCTCGAAGCGCCCTTCCCTCGTCTGCAGGACAGCGATGGTCACACTCCCTCTACCTGCCTCTTACCAACATTAGTAATAACGTGTATCTGTAAAATGAAAGAACCAAATTACATAATTGCTAGGTGTTCTTCCTCACTCTAGAATTGAAAACATATGGCTTTCTGCCTTCCGCGTTCTCCGAGTACCGAGTTCACATCCTAAGATCCCATGAGGCACTGACAATCAGCAGGGACGGAACAGCTGGTACGGGCCAGGCCCCTCGTGATGTCGTCACTCTCTTCACTGCAACCCTTCCCAGAAAACGCGCTTCACGAGTTTAAGAGCATTTACATACTGTTTTATCAAACACTGATTAGGCGCCTGATGCGTACTAGGCACGATGTACTATATTTCAGATTCACAAGTGAGGAAACTGACACCAAACCGCAAGAGGCCAAAGAGCTGGTTACTTCCTGAAGCAGGATTCAAACTGAGGTCTGTTTTCCAAAGGCCACAGTCTACCGTGATGCTATTTCTCCTAAGATTCCATCGGAAGATTTAAATTCCGTCTTTAAATTTTCAAATGTTCTTTGTTTAGCATAATAACAACTGAACAGAATCTTGAGGGAATGCGCTTTGTCTGGTCATGAGTAGCACGGCCTAAAAAGGCTTTTGCTGATAAGGGGGGAATGTGAAGAACATCTGTTCTGATCCATGATATCTAAGTTGCAGTTGTCCTGCATTCCTACTGTAGCCAGGAAAAGAAACAAAACAAAACAGAACAGTACAACCTGGGCAGCTGTGCTTTCGTGGAAAGAGCAAGGCTTGAAGCAAAACATTAGGGCCATGACCCTCACCCTGTCCAATACTAGGTTACTCCTTTAAGCAGATCTTCCAACTCTCAGATTTCGGTTCTACTGTCTTTAGAACAGATGATAAATTATTGTGCGCCAACCTCAGGAAGACGTGTGAAAACACATTGTAAAACGCAGTGCTCTGCAGATAGAAAGAGTTGTTGATCACAGTGGAAGGAGGCATTTCAAGCACTGATTAAAGCTGAGATTGACGTTACGACTTGAAGCCTTGAAGCAGGAAGGAATGCTCAGTGAGTGTGCAGAGAGAGTGTGAACCCACATGGTAAAGAGCGTTGATTGCTATCACGTGGGTTTGGATGCCCAAGGAGGAGCCTGGATATGGCAGACAAGGCTAATGGTTAGGTTCATGTCTAGAGTTAGCCTAAGAAAGGGGATCGTGGATCACAGGCCAAGTGCCTGGGCAGTCATTGACTGAGTACCAACCCCAAACTATCATTTGAGAAAGTGTCACATCACCAAATTCAGGGCCCGGCAGACAGAAATTGTTGTAGGGAAACCCAAATAAACAGGGACAGGTCCCACAGTAGCCGATGTGTGAGGTGAAATCATAGTATTGGAATGCAGCCGCCCAGGTCCAGGACAGTTCCCATGGGGAGTGCCTGGCTTCCAGCCTATAGCTTGATGGCATATTCCGTGGGCCATTTGCATTTATGTCATATTCAGTTTCAGCCACGTTGCTCACAAGTTGCTCTATGACAGGCAGAGCTAAGGGCCAAGTTGAGGAAATAAATGAGCAGAGCACTGTGGAATAAATGTGCTCATCTGAGAAAGATTTTCAAGTAGAGAGACCTTGAAATCCAAGGCCACTTGGATTTAAGGGAGCCAAGAGGGAAGATTTCTTGAACCCAGGATTTCAAGACTAGCCTGGGCAGACCCTGTATCTACAAGTTTTTTTTTCTTTTTTTCTTTCTTTTTTTTTTTTTTTTTTTATGAGATGGAGTTTCGCTCTTGTTACCCAGGCTGGAGTGCAATGGCGTGATCTCGGCTCACCGCAACCTCCGCCTCCTGGGATCAGGCAATTCTCCTGCCTCAGCCTCCTGAGTAGCTGGGATTACAGGCACGCACCACCGTGCCCAGCTAAGTTTTTGTATTTTTAGTAGAGATGGGGTTTCACCATGTTGACCAGGATGGTCTCGATCTCTTCACCTCGTGATCCACCCGCCTCGGTCTCCCAAAGTTTTTTTTTTTTTCAATTGCACTTTAGGTTCTGGAGTACATGTGCAGATCATGCAGGATTGTTGCATAGGTACATACATGCTAAGGTGGTTTGCTGCCTCCATCCCCCATCAGCTATATCTGGTATTTCTCCCCATGTTATCCCTCCCCATCCTCCCCACCTCCAGCTGTCCCTCCCCTAGTCCCGCCCAACTGACTGCAGTGTGTGATGATCCCCTCCCTGTGTCCACATGTTCTCATTGTTCAACAACCTATGAGTGAGAACATGTGGTGTTTAATTTTCTGTTCTTGTGTCAGTTTGCTGAGAATGATGGTTTCCAGGTTCATCCATGTCCCTATGAAGGACACGAACTCATCGTTTTTTATGGCTGCATAGTATACAATTTTTTA
>CAUYOR010115710.1:121-14219 GCA_963573925.1 Callimico goeldii
GAAAGAAAAAAAAAATGAAAGAGAGAGAGAAAGAGTAAGAGAAAGAGGAAGAGAGAACGGGAGTCTTGCTTTATTGCCCAGGCTAGATTGCAGTCTAAAAATGGGTATTGAAAACCTCTTTTACGCCAATAATTGTGCTTAACAATGGAGACAGGAATGAATAAGGGAGGAAAACAACAAACAAGCAGCCAACCAATATTAAACCTGTGAAATGCTGTGCAATTACTGAGGAGTGATTTACTTCCAATTATATAGTCATTTTTGGAGTAGGTGTGATGTGCTGATAAGAATGTATGTTTTGTGTATTTTGGGTGGAGAGTTCTATAAATGTTTATTCAGTTTACTTGTTTAGGGTCTGAGTTCAAGTCCTGGATGTCCTTGTTAATTTTCTGTCTCGTTGATCTATCTAATATTGACAATGTGATGTTAAGGTCTCCCACTATTATTGTGTGGGAGTCTAAGTCTCTTTATAAGTCACTAAGAACTTGTCTTATGTATCTAGGTGCTCCTGTATTTGGATATATAGGATCATTAGCTTTTCTTGTTGCATCGATCCTTTTACCATGTAATGTCCTTCTTTGTCTCTTTTGATCTATGTTGCTTTAATGTCTATTTTATCAGAGGTGAGAATTGCAACTCCTGGTTTTTATTTATTCATTTATTTTTGCTCTCCATTTGGTTGGTAAATCTTCATCCCTTTGTTTTGAGTCTTTGTGTATCCTTGCATGTGAGATGGGTCTGGATGCAGCTTACCAATGTGTTTTGACTTTTTATCCAATTTGCCTCTCTGTGTCTTTTGATTGGGAGATTTAGTCGATTTAAATTTAGGATTAATAATAATATATATGAGTTTAATACTGCCATTTGATGCTAGCTGGCTGTTTTACCCATTAGTTGATATAAATTCTTCATTATGCTGATGCTCTTTACCTTTTGGTATATTTTTGGAAAGGCTGATACTGGTCATTCCTTTCTATGTATAGTGCTTCTTTCAGAAGCTCTTGTAAAGCATGCCTGCTGGTGATGAAATCTCTGAGTACTTGCTTGTTCACAAAAGATTTTATTTTCCTTCACTTAGTATGGCTGGATATGAAATTCTAGGTTGAAAGTTCTTTTCTTTAAGGATGTTCAATATTGGTCCCCCCTCTCTTCTGGCTTCTAGGGTTTCTGCTGAGAGATCTGCTGTGAGTCTGATGGGCTTCCCTTTGTAGGTAACCTGACCTTTCTCTGTGGCTGCCCTTAGCATTTTCTCCTTCATTTCAACCCTGGTGAATCTGACAATTATGTGCCTTGGGTTGCTCTTCTTGAGGAATATCTTTGTAGTGTTCTCGGTATTACCTGGAGTTGAATATTGTCCTGCCTTGCTAGGTTGGGAAAGTTTTCCTGAATAATATCCTCAATAATATTTTCCAGCTTGGATTCATTCTCTTTGTCACATTCAGGTACACCTATCAAATGTAGATTAGGTCTTTTCACATAGTCCCATATTTCTTGGAGACTTTGCTCATTCCTTTTTATCTTTTTTTCTCTAATCTCATCTTCTCATTTTATTTCATGGAGTTGGTCTTTGAACTCCAATATTCTTTCTTCTGCTTGATCAATTCAACTGTTAAATCTTGTGCATACTTCGCGAAGTTCTCGTGTTGTGTTTTTCAACTCCATTAATTCACTTATATTCCTCTCTAAATTGTCTATTCTCGTTAGCATTTCATCAAACCTTTTTTCAAAGTTCTTAGTTTCTTTGCATTGGGTTAGAACGTGTTCTTTTAGGTCACAGAAGTTTCTTATTATCCACCTTCTGAAGCCTGATTCTGACAATTCATCACACTCATTCTCCATCAGACCTTGCTTCCTTGCTGATGAGGAGTTGCGATCACCTGAAGGAGAGGCATTCTGATTTTGGATGTTTTCAGCCTTTTTGTACTGGTTTCTTTCCATCTTTGTGGATTTATCCACCTGTCATCTTTGTAATTGCTGACTTTCAGATTGGGTCTCTGAGTGGACGTCCAGATTGTTGGTGATGATGTTATTTCTGTTTCTTTGTTTTCCTTCAGCGGACGCCCCTCCCTCAAAGAGCTGGACCTTCCCAGTGTCAGCTGTGCTTACTGTGAAACTCTCAGCTGTCAGCATTTCCAATTGCTGTTTTTTTGTGGGGTAAAGGACCAGCCGAGCCTGATCACTTGGCTCCCCACCTCGGAGCCCCCTTTTTTTCTTTTCCTAATTGAATGGTCGATTCTCTCCCAGGTGCCCCAGTCACCTGCCAAAAAGGTGCTGGGATCTATGCAATTTCCCGTACAGTGACTGTGCCAGCTGAAACAGTGGCACTGAGATTCATGTGGCTTTTCTGCCTGGGAATCTCCCAGTCTGGCCTCTGGCTTCAGTCCCCCTCTCAATCAGCTGAATAGGTGACTCTGCCTTCTTGGAGCTCCAAACGCCAACTAAAAGGGCACCCAGTCCTACATACTCCGCACTGAGAACCGCGGTGTTGGGACGCTGGCAAAACAGCCTTGCCGGTCAAGAGAGTCGCGCTGGCAACCTGTGGAGCTCCTTTGTTGGGAATCTCCTGGTCTATAGGCAACAAAAATTTGTCTGGAAGTCTGGCGTCCACTCACTCCCTGCATCTTCATTGGGAGCTGCAACCCTGAGCTGCTGCTAGACAGCCATCTTGGATCTCTCTCCCAGGCTAATTTTTTGTATTTTTAGTAGACACAAGGTTTTACTCTGTTGGCCAGGTTGGTTTCAAACTCCTGAGCTCATGTGATCCGGCGACCTCTGCCTCCCAAAGTGCTAGGATTACAGGGTGAGCCACCAAACCCTGCCAGAAATAGTTTTCTTACTAGGAGAGAATGTTGATCTTTCATGTGGTAAAAGTAAACAAAAGATTATCTAATTTTGGCTACTGAATTTTCAGAGATGTTAAATATGGATTATGTTTAACTGATTTCTTTTCTTTGTTATTGCTAATGGAATTCTAATCCTCAGGTAGAAGAATTGTCACTTGATTTTCAGTTAAAATGTTTTTTATTACTCAGCAATGTTTTTCCAGTTAATTAAATTTTCTTATTTCTACCTTTTTGGAAAATCTGCTTGATTTTGCTTAGATGTTATCAAGTAGAAAACTAAGTGCACCACTCTTTTAGTAAGATTGTAGGTGAAGAACTTTAAGCTACATAGTGTTAGTTATGAAATGCTCTTAATACACCTAAGAACTATTGATGAACAAAGTGCCTATTTACACAAAACTATATGGTCATGATCACCTGCCAGAAAATGTGTTGTTTACTGGAGAGGAATTTTTGTGCAAATCCCCTTGGAATTACATATCAAACTATACTGGAATCTTTTTGCCATTAACAGCTAGTGAAACAACTGATGAAGGAATTGTAGCAGAGTGAACACTGTCAAGAATTTGCCATCGCATCTAAAATTATAATCTATTTTCACTGTTTCTCAAAGGATAACTTCATTTAATTTTGCCCCATTATAGTTTCATTGTTTCCTACTTGTGAATCTTATCTTTCCTGTTAAATGTCGTGTCTTCCACTATTGTTAGTATAATAAGTGAGGACAATTACAATAGTTTGATGTCAAAAAAGAGAAAAAGAAAATCATTTTTTCTCTAAATGTCAATTTTCTATAGGATATGACTTTAATGACACATTTGATGGATCAGTCATTCAAGGAAAGGCTAGAGTTTCTTTTTGGGAATGATTAAAACATAATAGATACTTTATCATTCCATCATTTTGCCAGCAGGTGTGAAACCTGAGCTAAATTACTTTTGAAGGTTTTTTCTCTCTAGTTTTATGGTTTTGTGATTTTATGAGTAAAGGCATAAAATTATGATGATTTTGAAGTTAGAGGTTAAAGGCAATACTGCATTATAAATTGAGAGGAAATCACCACATCGTTGACTACATTGTGACACTCCCCTCGAGTAAAAGACATCATGGTGTAAAACTTATTATTCATATCCAAATAAGATGGGTTTTATAAAGTAGCAGAAGATAAAATCAGATAAAAATTATTAGGCATCCACTATGAACCAAGAATTTTCAAAATTGTAGAAGATAAGTACTAGTATACATATTTTATAGTCAAGAAAGTAAGGCTGAAACAAATAAAGTTCATCCAGTTGATGCATCAGAACTGGGGTTTGAACCAAGTTCAGACTTGGTTCAAAGAGTGGGTCCCCCACTCTTTAATGCTTATTTCACTTCTTTTGTAGTGTTTTCAGTAAATTGCTCCTTCTACTTGTCATCTTATGTGCTACAAAGAAAATCCTCAGGGGTTTGAAGATGCAAATATAAGCATCATTTGGTTACACTATAGTATAGCTGACAGCATTCCTAAGCTTAATATTTTCATAGTATTTAAAATATGTAGTTCACATTCTTATTTTCTATATTTTAATGCTGAATATATTGTCCTGTGCCTAAGGTAATAACACAGAGTATATGAAGTAAAATGTTGAAATATCCTTTCTTCTGCCACCATTGCTTTCCCTCCCAGTTTTCATTTCTATTTCCTAGAAATAAACATTTTAAAGAAGTTGATATGTATGTTCTAGAATGTTTTCTATGGCATATATATTTTTGATGAGCTTATATTATGAAGATCATTCTCTTATTTTAATTTAGCAGATTATCATGGCTACATTTTGATATAGATTTGCTGCATCTTAAAGTATTTATATATTAATTAAATATAATGTAGGCTTACCTCATTATTATCTACCTTATTTTAGTATCTACATAGCAATATTGAATTATAATTTATTTAATAAGTTTCTTATTAATAAATATCTAGATTGCTTCCCCCTTTTAATTCATTAAAAGTTTCTGCAATCATCGTCCATCAATATAATTTTATTCATATATAAGCATTTCTGTAGATGTCTAGAAGGAGAATTTTAGATAAAATTATGTATTCATTTTAAAATTTTGACATTTCCTACTATGTATTGCAAAAAAAATGGCAAACTTACACTATTATTAATGAAACAGAATTTCTGTTTTCTGACACCTTTGACTGATATGTGTTTTAATTATTGCCAATCTGATGGAATAAATATCTTGTTTCTGTTTTCATTTGCTTTTTAAAAAATGTAAATTAAGTGAAGCAATTTTCCCATACTTTTTGATATTTCTTTAGTATGATTTAAAAGTTTAAACATTTGGTTCACTTTTCTATGGTGTTGTTTATGTTCTTTTTGGTTGCTTTTTGGAATGCTTTTAGTTATAATTGCCATAGACACAAATTTCAGTATATAAGCTGCAAATATTTTCTCCTCATCAGGTATTTTTCTGTCCCAGATGACTAAGGCAACTTCTGACCTTGGAAGGTCAAAGAATTGGAAGACCAATAAACATATAAAACATTACACATGAATAGAAAATACTGTACTAGCGGTAGGAACACTGGTCTGTGGGATCCTGAAAAAACAAGGTTATAGGGGTCCCCTATAACCTCTGTATGGGAATCAGAGAATGTTTCACAGTAGACATTACTTTGGAGCTGTATCTAAGATTGAACAAGAATTTTCTAGGAGGAGAAGCATAAGAAGTATGCAGAGGCATTTTATGTTCAAAAGTATGAGCCATGTGTTTAGGTTAAAGTGGGAAGTATAGGCAAACTAGAAGGCACACATGGAGTGGAATGGAAAGAAAGAATGTTGTGCAGTTTAATTGTCAGGTTGTAATAAACTTTGTGGGTTTTATGAGAAAGCAATGCTTAGGAAATTAGGTATTTAAGCAGAGGATTAATATCAGATTTAGTTTAGAGAACGTGGGTAAAAATTGTGTACCATTTCAATGAATTGGCCATTGATCTACAACAGGGAAAATAAACTAACAAATCCTTTGAGGAGTGAAGGAGGGACTCAATATAAACGGGTGGCGTGAGATATTTTTTTTCTGATTCTGAAGTGTTTTTAGCTTTACTGTTAAAACTTTTATTTATCAGGTATGATAATTTTGGCTTTGAACATTGACTGATATATCCTTTGAAGACATTTTTATGTAAGGGGAGGGAAGAATCAAAAGACAGGGTAGAGTGTAAAACAAGCTCATAGAGTTCTGAATCTTGGTAGGAAATTGGGAAAAGGATGGTATGTTTATCATTTGTGGTAGTTGCAACAGTGTGAATTCAGTGTTGAAGAAGACATTGTTGTCCAAAATCTCCTATTGATTTTAGACCTATTGATTACCTGTTGATCCATGGGCTCCTTGAAGATAGGGACTAGCCATTTCTCGTGCATCTTGTTTCTTCTTGATCAAGCTCTGTCTACCACACAGTTCAAACCACTGGACTCTTAGCTAATTTTAATCTTTTTTTCTTCTTGCTTGCTATTTCTCTCCCACATAATGTAGCATGTAGTTTCCTAATTAAGATACATTGTCTCCTGAATTTTGCAAGTATTGTTTCCTTTATCTGAAATACCCTTCTCTCTGTGACCCCTCCCCTCACTCCTTGTTCATCTTCTGGTCACCTGGTCAAATACTTTTAAACCCCATATAGAATTCAGGCTTCATTTCTTTTGAAAAGACCTTTCTGATTGACCAATTCTGATTAGCCACCTCTTATGTAGGAGCCTACATTTGTCCATCATTACGTTATCTCTATATTAGAAATATTTTCAGATTTCACAGTAGGATCAATGTCTCTGAGCTCCTTGAAGGATGGAACATAAGCATTTCCTTTTTGATTCTTCAATGTTTAGTCTTGTTTCTCCCTCATAGTAAGGCTCAAAATATCTTTGATGAATGGGTAATTCAATGTTTGTCAAATATAAACGAAATTTGAATTCAGTGTTCTAATTATGCCTGATCTTTGGCAGTTAGAAATATGTATTTAAGAAGTATATTATTTATCTTTGTCCCATATTTAACAAATAGTCCTGAGTTAAAAACAGCCCTGGAAATTTGTTATTTTATCAAATCAGTGAAGTATAAATTCCATCACATATCATTAAAAAGATAATTGTGTATATAGTCACTCAAATATTACAAATGTTGTGAGTTGGGGGCTTAAATAATATATTCCACTTCTTTGTTTCTTCATCTGCAAAACCACAGTGCTAAGTTTAATTTTCAATTGCAAAATTTAATCTTTGAGGATTGGAACAAACTCAACCCACAGGAACAAAATTATGTTTGCAGTTACTCAGCTGAACTGCTGTTCCAAATATAAGATTTTCATTAATGAGGGAAATAATAAGCACTGAACATTTACATGTTTTCAAAAATGTTTATTTGTTTTCTGTTCTCTCATTCCCTTTCCAAAGAGGCAATAATTTATTGTCTTCAAATAACTGGACAATTAAATTTACCGACAAAACCTTTGACTATTATATAGACAAATTTGAAGCAGGATGAGTTATCTCTCAGATGTCAGAAAATTACCCATGATATCACTTTCGAAAGGCCCAATCTTGAAGCAGGAAGAACAGAAAATAAAACACACACATAACTGCATGTGGTCTCTCTCTCTCTCTCTCTCTCTCTCTCTCTCTCTCTCTCTCTCTCTCTCTCTCTCTCTCATACTCACTCACTATTCTGTGAAGCCTATGAGTAAATGTAGAGGTCCACTTTATAAACTGGATCTCTAGATATTACTTCTTAGACAAATGATTTTTGACAGTGAACTAAACCCATCAATGACTGAAAAATACTTTATGGAGTATAAAATCAAATATCATCAATGAGGACTTATTCACAGAAAGACCATATTGAACACAAGGCAAATAAGTTGTAGTATTTCTGAAGACAAGAGACTTTATGAAGTGTCAGCAAATTTAATGACACAAATAAGGTTAACAACCTTCTGATAAGCCTCTAGGGATCATCTATAATGCGCAAAACGGGAATGATTGGTAATTGGGATATTATCTATTTTTATATAAATGGATATTTTACAGAAAATCCTGAAAACATTAGGTAAACTAGATGTTCTTGCAAAGTGTTTATTTTAAATATTACAAATTAACATGTTTTATTATTTTTGGTCAAAAGAATTGTTTTATTGTAGGTCTCATGCATATATTTGATTCTGTATAACATTTAATACAAACTTTATGTTTTTCACCTAATTTTCCTTTCTTAGTAAATTTAACAAATGCTATAGGTAATGTCTCATATTGGGGAGTTATGTGGCAAAGACAAAACGAACTTTTAGACAAACCTAGCTCTGTTATTTAAACACTTGTTTGACCTTGGACAAATTACTCTTTTTTTTTGTGCCTCAACTTCCACACCTTGAAGATGAGGATTATGTGTCGTCTGTTGTCAGAAATAACTAAAGTAATACAAGTGCTTTGTAGATGCTTGATAATGAAAGTTTTTCTTTTTGTAAAAAAATAGAATTCCCATAACTCTGTGATTCTCTGTAATTTATTGCAATCTTTTACATTGGTATGTTAGGGCTATGAGTTCGTCTTCTTTTTTTTTTTTTTTTCTTTACTTGGAAAAACATACAGCATGCCACGTATTTAGTGCAGCTATGGCTAGCAATTACTTGTTACTGTTAGTAATCACTTGCTTTTATACCCTGACTTGCATTGTTATTTTCAATATTTCAGGGCAAAAGCGAGATTTTATGACAAAAGGAGGAAAAAAAAAAACAACCAGTAGGAGGATTGTTTTTACTGTGTATGCCTTTTTCATTTCCTGTTCTATTTTTATTTTGTATTATTTTACTTGCTATATTATTTTCATTCTCTTTAGCTTTCATCACCAGGAAAGGATGCAGGCTTCCTTCTGCGCTTGGCTTCCCACTCAGTTTACCAGCAGCATTTGTCATATTAGTGGTGTGATATAGTCCTTAACTGCAGATTCCTCTTTCAGTTCTGCAGCTGTTTTACTTCCTGTCATCAGCAGTAGTTATTTTAAATCGACTTGATATTACAGCCTGTATTTTGATATTACCTCTACCTTATATATATTTTTTATTTCAGCTTTCTTGCTTGTGTGGGTTGAAAAATGTGAGATACAAAATTCTAAGAAATAAGAATAAATCTAGAAAATAAACTATAGTTCAGACTACATTTCTGTTTATACTTTTAAGGTATTCACTTTAAGACCCTGCCAGTGGCACGTGTCCTCTAATAAACCTAATGACTAGTCAGAGCCCAGTTAAAAAGAATCCTTCATTAGCTGGAATTTACCCCCAGGTGATAGAAGAGTAAGAGAATGAGGTTGATTATATGAGTTTATGCTTGCATTACACTAACAGCACTCAGAAGTTTTTTTGGCAAAAAACAAAAATATCGATCCACTTCATATTCCATAATTGCATGCAATGTGTCATATTGTGTAGCACTTCAGTCAAATTCACACCACCTTCCTTCTCTCCCCTGGGTGCCCTGGGTGTTTGTTTTCCTCCTCTCTGCAGCCTTAGAACTTGGAAAATATTCCTTTCATAACATTGATTAAATGGTGATGCTATCGTTCCTAATTCCAGATTCAGAGTCGCTTTGTAGACCCCATGGTACTCTGAATTACCTTGGGGTTAGGGAACTTAGGTTTTTTTTTCCAAATCGCAAAGTATAGAAGGAATAACTGATGCATGGTTATTAACAAAGATGTTGACCACAAATAGAAAATGGTACAGGGGTTCTAGATAACCTTAGAAAAAGACAATAAAGCACTTCAGTATGGTAATTCAATTTTTAAAAAGCCTATTTTTGAAGTTAAATAGTGCAAAAGTTTGAAAAAAATGATGTTTTCTAATAATCAGTGCACCAGAAAATTAGTTCCACCAGAACATTTCATTCTCAGTGCATATCAGTTATCTTCTTATATAAAATAGAGAGCATATTTGACAGAAAATATGGGAGAATTTTCTAAAGTAGCTGAATGCTATCTTAAAGAGGGACTCTGCATGAAGTTTTCTTGCATTCAAATTCACCAACCAAGCAAAGCCAAGTGCCTGACTAACAGAGTGCTAGATATGGAGAGCATGCTTGTCTTGTTTAGTGAAAAGAATGATAAGAAGGGGGATGAAATATTATAAAACTCACCCTGGATTATTTCACTATTATTATAGGATCAACTTAATTTTACATTTGGATTGGAATGGTTATTCACAGAGTCGAGGTGATTTGTTTTTAAACCCATGTAAATCTCTAAATGTACCTCCACCCAATCAATATGCCCGAATTTCACTGGGAAAACTGGCCTGATTCTTCAAGACGTTTTACCTGGGCCACTTTTGGATTGAGTGTGACACTCTTCATGAAGATCTGGAGGCATTTGTACAACTACTCCTTTAATCTGCCCATATTTCAGACAGGGTGTCTCATTACTCTGGAGTTGTCTTGCTTCAAATTTTTCTGTCTCTGCTGCCTCTGATCTGGTGATGCTGACTTGTGTTCACCTACTCTAACTATAGCATAGATTGTCCTTCTCAACTATAGTATACTAAAAAATAAAACAAAGATCACATTCTTCTCTGGATAGGCCATGGTATATGTGTTCTCTTCTGCTTAGAACACTTACCCCATCCTTCGCATTGCTAATTCCTGCTACTCTTTCAGTTCTCTTACGTATGGTTTATTCCCTCAGAGAAGGTATCTGTAATCAATGCTCTTTTCACTGAATTAAATGCCCTCTCCATGTCTCCATTAGCCCTATGTGGAAATCTTTCATAGCACATATTACCCCTTTTTTTCAAATTCTTATTTTCTCTGTATTTTTTGAAGCCTGAGTTTTTATGTCCTCAGCATCTAACCAGACTGTGCCTGGCACATGATAAACACAAAACAAATATACATTTTTTTCACACATACATAGTTTTACAAATTTTTTATTTCAACATTTTAAATTATTCAACTGCTTAGCAAGTTTGGCTTGGTTTTTGTACATGTGGTTGGAGGAGATGAGTAGGGGATTCCTGAGCAGTGACCTACACTGACAGTGGTGAACTGCCTAGGACTCTATTTTCATGAGTTTCTATAAAACATAAACTTTTAATTAATGTTGACATTTGATGGTTACTTTGAAAAAGGTTGATATTTTCAAAAGCATGGATTACCTAACTGATGTTATGCTTACTATGCTGGGAAGATTTATCGATTCTTTTGTTTTTTTTAATTATAAATTAAACCTTTCTTTTTGCTCTTTAGATAAATGTTATCATTGGGACAAACATAAGTAAAAGATGGGTGATTAGGGGTGATTTTGCAAAAGATAGTAACTTAATTGAATTTTGTTTTTCATTTTTTATTGGTGTGGTTTTCTTTCAGAGTTGAACCTAATATGTATGATATAAAATTTAGTTTTATAATCATTCTTGGATTTCAGCAGTCACATGAAAAAATACTCACTTGGAAGAATTAGGGAAAACACTCAAGTTAAACTCATTTAATGTTTGCTTTTTAACTTTTATTTTAAGTTCAGTGGTACAAAGGCAGGTTTGTTACATTGGTAAGACTGCGTCATGGGGTATGTGATTATATGAGTATAAAGTGGGAAGCTAAGTAACTGAGGATATCTTTAGAACAATCAATCCCAGAAATACTTATATACTGTGATATAAAAGTGAGAATTACATGTAGTTTTATTATTTATTCTATTCCCTACTCCTGACAACTATATTAATAACCATGCCTTTTATTTTGATGAGCAGAACCCTGTTTTTTCATCCTGCATAATGTCGTGCTAGTTGTTGTTTTAGGAATTCTTTCTTTTAAATGAAATTTACTGGTATATAATATAGAAAGTATGCATTTATAAGTTTTATTTACTTAAAAATTTTTTCAGTGTTTCTTTTGTGTTTCATTTAAAAGAGGGTGGTGCAAAATTGAGCATATTCTTCAACTGATTGTGAACTAGGTGGAAATATTTTCTCAACTTTTGGTGGCCAAAGGGTACTGTTTTTGTTGGTTCATAGGTACCAGGCTTTACACAAAACTGTGAAGTGCTGTGGATTTCTTTGTGAATCACCATATCTAAGCTAATGTGGTGGTGGTTTACAAAGTAATTCATAGTGCTTCACAGGTGCTTCTGCAGTTGATCTACACCATGAAGCCTAAGATTCCTTTATTGAGCCATTGAGAACAAGCCAATTTGTTTTACAAGACAGACAAGGTCAAGAGATTTCTGGTAAATATACTCTAGAATCCTTCTATTTGGTGCTCAGTGTTAACAATGATTAAGCCTCTGTCAAACACACCAGAAATTATGGTTACTTTACCTAAATACACATGTTTTAAGTAGTTGCTATCTCTGTCTCTCCTGTTCTTCTGAAAAGTAATTTGAAATATTTCCTGATTAAGAAACATAATACACAGAAACACATTAATTGAATCAGCACTCCCTCCTTAAACTATAAGTATGCCATTGTGAAGTTTAAATATTGTATTTTTAATTGAATTATTATGCCCAATGAACGTACTAATTCAATAGTTTGGTAAATGATCAGGGGCTCTTAAACATTGTTATGCAGTACTTTTGTAGAAACCAACATTTTATTTTACTTAAACTAGAAAGACATTGTTGGTGTGGGCAAACAAATCACCTTAACATATCAAGTTGTACATTTCGATGCATATGTTAAAATTAGGTATTCATTGAACGTTTGTTTCCACTTACTCCTCTGGTAACAGTTTCTATGATCCCATTCTATGCTAGAAAAGATTGAGTAACTTTTACAAGGTCACAAAGGCCTAATTGTTGACTAGTTATTGTTACTTGTTAAAACAAATGGTGATTTCTGTCATTGTGGTCATTTCTGTCATTAGGATTACAGAGTATGGTTGATCCCTGAACCATACATCAAGCAACTGATGATTAACCATTTTAATAACTGATTCAGCTTTCAAATAGTCATATTGGTTTCACCATTTTTTTAACTTATGAGACAAGAGCTTAAGTCTTATTTAAGTACAATGCTATGACCATAGTTTCTTATATAACACATCTGTATACATAACTGACAGTGGTACAGGCTTCTGAAATTACTTTTGCATCATCATTGAATATATCTATTGTAATCATTATGACTTCATTTTGTCCTGTTATGTTTTATTCTTTAGTAGTGGATTATTATATGCTCTATAAGGTTAGGTGGCTTTAAATAAATTAGCATACTAATTCTTTAAGCCCTTCTGTTAGATAAAAGAAAATCAGTATATTACTTTTAAACATACATATGACCAAAAGAATGAATAAATATGTATACTTTTAACCTTGAAATGTTGTGTACAGATATGATTGGAAATGCTTTATCTAAGAAATATCTTGCTACTCTAATTTAATTTTGAAATATAATACAAGCATGTTATTCTTATTTCCTAGACTTTAATTCATCAATATTTATCATTGCCATTTCTTGTCTGATAAATATGTCACCTTATTATTCATAGGACTGTGTTCATAAGCAAAATGTTCAGCGCTCTTGAATTTCCTGTGCTTTTGTTGGTTGCTACTTTGCTGATATGCAAGTACCAGTGGGAAAAGAGTCTGAGAAGATAGGTTCCTGAAATTAATTTGTCCTAGAGCTCTTCAATTTTTCTGTTTTATGTAAGGGGACATCTGTGAGATTTCCTTTGAGCTGAAGCTTATGTTTTTAATGATAGTATGTAGAACTGCTGATACATAAATTTAGAAGGAGGTCACAGGAATTTTTAGTTTACTGGAGATATAATGGAATAGGCTAATGGGCTAATAAGTGTATCTCATAGTCATGTGCCCTGTATCTTAATTCTAATCCCAAGTTGTTTATATTTATTTCACTATAGCACTTTTTATTTTTAAGATAAATACACACAGGTTTGCAAACAATGAATTAATTTCGAGAGCAGGTTTTGTGTTTTTTGATAAGAGACAAGGTCTTACTTATTCTGTGTCCTGAGCTGGAGTGCAGTGGTACAATTGCAACTCACTGCAGCCTTGAATTCCTGGGTTCAAGCAATCATCCCACTTCAGTCTCCTGAGTAGCTGGGACTACAGTGTCTGCCACCATGCCCAGCTATTTTATTTTATTTTTTTATAGAGACACAGTCTTGCTAGATACCCATGCTTGAGTGCAGTTATGAGTAGAACATGTGTTCAAAGTGGACTTGAGCTCTCCTGTTAGGGACAAGGTAGCATCAAGCTCT
>CAUYOR010115711.1:0-10618 GCA_963573925.1 Callimico goeldii
TTGTTTAAACTAGCCTAAAACTTTATCTTCAAGAAAACCATCAACTTTTATCAGTATCATGTTTTTCAATTACAGTAAACTAGTTCAAATGTTTGCACTTTCTTATATTTTCCAATTAAAAAAAAAAAAAAATCAGATGAAATGTTCCTGGGAAGAAGACTCTAAAATGGCATTACTAGCTCTCATTCTAGATTTACTGCCCCCACGGAACAGCTGCTTCTGAATTGGCACAAGACCTCCAGTCGCTCGCGATTGGAATGAATCACTCCCTAAAATCATTCCAGAATTTGGATAACAGAGAAGTTTGCCTCCTGCCAAAAGCCCAACAAATTCTGGTAAAATTTAGGAAAGTCGTTATCATGAAAGCGTGCGATGGTTTCAGAGAACATCTCTTAGTAGTTACTGCACTCTATGACCTCCAGGAAAAGTGTAAGCAACTCCGTGCATATACACAGCCCTGCCAGCTTCCCTTAAAAGTCTTTCTCTTCGTCACCACTGAGCAGAATTAAAAACAGTTGGTCAAGCTCCACTAATCGACAGCTGCTTGCAATTAGATGAAGCATTTAAAGCCATTCTCTTTACTACCTTCCCAACTGCTTAACCATTCAGCATGAGCAATATGCCGTGACAATCTGCCAGAATGTTTAACTTAGCTCCATCTCTAGTAGTTTCTATACCTTCCTTATTTTCTTCAGCCTTCCCACACACTGACTCTTCCAGTTCCTCTTGTTAAATTAGGGGAATACAGAGAAGCGATTAGTTGAAACCAGGTTGAGCTGAGCCGCTTTGTGCTAAGATGGAAAATTCTACCCAGGCGACAATTAGGGGGCAAAGTAATGTTGGTGTTTCTCAAAGAGAAAAGATGCCCTTTTCTTTTCTTTTAACAATGAACTGGAAAGTTCACTTTAATTTTTCTCTCTTAGAATGATGAGAAAAGCAAAAGTTACTCGGCTCTTGTCAACTATTTTCAATTTTCATCACTTCTAAATAGTCCTTTTAAAGCAGGGAGAAAAGCTACAGATCACTTTATTCAGTTGTTTCCTTTACAAATAAAGAAACTGGGCCAGGCACATTGGCTCTCTCCTGTAATCTCAGGACTTTGGGAGGCCAGGGCAGGCGGATCATGAGGTCAAGAGTTCAAGACCAGCCTTATCAATGTGGAGAAACCCGGTCTCTACTAAAAATACAAAATTAGCTAGGTGTGGTGGTGCATGCCTGTAATCCCAGCTACTCAGGAAGCTAAGGCAGGAGAATTGCTTGAATCCTGAGAGGTAGAGGTTGCATCGAGCCGAGATCGCGCTATTGCACTCCAACCTGGGCAACAAAAGCAAAAATTTTGTCTTGAAAGAGAGAAAGAGAGGAAGGAAGGAGGGAGGGAGAGAGGGAGGGAGGGAAGGAGGGAAGGAGGGAAGGAAAGAACTGGGCACGAAGAGTCTAGTTGCTCTTCCCAAGGTCACACAAAAAGTGGCTGATATGAACTGAATCCACTTCTGATTCTCAGTCCAGATCACTTTCTGTGACTTCAGCTGCCTTTTTCACAAAGAAAACCTCTCCAGCTCAACAACTGCACCAGTTACCTTGTCCGAGGTTAGAACTGCAGTCCTCCCAGGCTCCCTGCTCCAATCAAGAGTCACCCAGACCTCCAGCCCTGCCCATCTTCGGACTTAAAGTCACAAAGGGAAAAATTATACGGCTTCTTCTTTGTAATCATTTTTCTCATTATCCTCATTACCCTCCTCTTCCCACCTAAAGGAGACTTTCCACAATCTCCAACTATGATTCTTCTTCTCCAGCTCATTTTGATGTACTCATTTTGCCTATTTTGTCATACAGGGGCAGGAGGAGTGAAAGAAGGGAAGAGAAAAGTAGTGAGGGGTGGTTATTAGACAGAGGCAATTTTGCCTACTCAAAACTCAGGAGGAAGCTGAGAACTGAGACAAGAATGGCAGCTCCCACACCCTAGAGGTCACGCTCATAGTCTGTCTCTTCCCAAACCCACCATTCTTCTTGAGGTTAACCTTCTCTAGAAACCTCCTCCCTGCAACCTCAAGCTTCTAGTCTAGTCTTTGACAATCATGGAGTCTTCCTTCTTTATCTGAGGGTACCCTGAGTACATTATTTCATTTTCTCCTTAAACTCATATACCACTGTACTTATCATGTAGAGAATGTTATTCTTATATATTTTTTGACTTCAAAGTCTTTTGATCATCTAATTATGCTTTTGCAACTCTGTATGCTTATATTTATGTTTATCTTTATATATCTGTTCCTGCTATATATTTATATATATAATATTTCCCTTCTATGCTTATTTTCACATACATTGTATATATAAAAGTGAGGAAGAGGAAGAGAGGAATTTTTAAATTTTTCATGTGGCCATACTGTGTTGTGTTAAAAAATATTCTTGTCGGAGTTACCATTACATTTATTTCAAATGTACAGTTAATCAACATCACATAAACATATTTAAAATCTCATAAATAATTATTAAGTATATAAATATGTTGTCTTCGAAATGAATCTCTTGGTTGTGACAGTGATCTGGCTGCTACGTCTGCCACCCCATTAATGGCCAGGGTTGATTCAGCTGATCTGGCTGGCTAGGCGGGTGTCCCCTTCCTCCCTCACCGCTCCAAGTGTGTCCCTCCCAAAGCTACACACAGGGTCGAAAAGGACGACCATCCCTGATAGAGAAGGGCGGGTCTTTGGTCAAGGGTGTAGGAGTAGCTGTGCTCCCCTGCAAGAAACTCCAAACGAGCTCTCAAGAAATGAATCTCTTAACAAATTCAGTGGCATGTTTTTCATCCAATTAATTCAGGTGTAGCAGATCCTTGAATAAAGCTGTTTCTTTGAACGTTGCTTTGTTATAATGTTGTCAAAAAAAAAAAAAAAAAAGAAATTGGTTCCCAGGTTGGGCTGCCATCTGTGTGGAGTTTGCATGTTCTCCCCAGGTCTTTGTGGGTTTTCTCCCACACTCCAAAGATGTGTAGGTTGGGTGAAGTGGCATGTGTACATGGTCCCAGTGTGCCAGTGTGGGTGTGGGTGTGAATGCGTCCTGCAATGGAATGGTGTCCTGTCCAAGGACAATTCCCATCTCGCACCCCCAGCTGTCCAGACAGACTCCAGCTACCTGTGACCCTGAACTGGAATAAACTGATAATTAATTATCTTACTTGGTTTTAGTCGTCTTTTAAAAATGTATGTAAAGCTCACACTTATTTTAATGTTTAGTAAAAGAAGTGTTTGTCTTTATTTAGAAGTTTGGTGACATTTATGTGACCAGAAATATGCCATAGGAACTTAATTCTTGTTCATATCAATTAGCCTATGGTAAAAATGGTTTCCTTATACATCATCTCACTAACGTAGCAGTTTCCAAGAACTTATTGATGATATTGACTTACTGTATTTATAATCTGATATTCCTTAGTGCTAAACTGTAGCCATTTTCAGAATCAATTCTTTTTCCAAGTTTCCATTTTTATGGAGGTAAGCACTGAGAAAGTAGTTGTTTTAGTCACCTAAATAGAGGAAATGAAAGACATTTTGTTACAGTAATAACAGTAAAAATTCTACAGTTTTGTAGAAAGCCAAGAATTAGAAACCAGTTGACTTGAAAACCAATAAAAACAAGTAACAACTTGGTTATTGTTGTTCTTGTTAATTTTCCAGACGGAGTCTCACTCTACCACCCAGGCTGGAGGGCACGGGCGCGATCTCGGCCCACTGCAAACTCCGCCTCCCAAGTTCTAGCGATTCTCCTGCTTCAACCTCCGAAGTAGCTGGGATTACACGCGCCACCGCGCCCAACTAATTTTCTCTGTAGAGACAGGGTTTCACCATCTTTGCCAGGCTGGTCTTGAATTCCGGACCTCATGATCCACTCGCCTCGGCCTCCCAAAGTGCTGGGATTACAGGCGTGAGCCACTGCGCCCTGCCCTAAAAACCTGTTTTTATTCCATGATTTTCTTTTGAGACAGAATCTCAAAAGATAAAGAAAAAGAAAAAAGCAGTGGTGCCATCTTGGCTCACTGCAGCCTCGACCTTCTAGGTTCAAGTGATCCTCCTACCTCAGCCTCCCAAGCAGCTGGGACTACAAGCACATGCCTGCCACGTCTAGCTAACTTTTAGTAGAGGTGGGCTTTTACTATGTTGCCCATGCTGGTCTCAAATTCCTGGGTTCAAGCGATCTGCCCACTTCAGCCTCCCAAAGTGCTAGGATAACAGGTATGAGCCACCATGCCCCACCAAGGCTGTTCTTTCAAAATTCCTGCCTGTGCTCCTGTTATGTTTTTAATCTGGCATTTCCTCCTCACCTCATTTCCTCATGCCCAGAATCTACTGAATCTTGAAGGCCTACATCTTATAGTGGACTTCTCTGATATGAAGATCAGCTTTCCCTCTTCCAAATTCCCACTGTGCACACTTTCCCTGTACCCAGCTTACGGCTTTTCTTACTTTCTCCTTTTAATATAGTATTTGTGAGATATTGCTTTTCCTATTACAGTTAATCCTTTGAAACAGAATTCAAATCTGATTCATCTTTGTATTTTTCATAGTACAGAGTGAATACTTTCAAATATTGTTTCCTAAACAAATTGTACTTTCAAGGAGGGAGCTGCTAATTTCAATTATGGTTTTGTAATAAAATAGTTTAAAAGAAAGTAGGATTTCAATGGGTGGCTAAGAGAGGAAGGGCATGTAAGAAAAAAGGAACCATCTGGGCAAATTGTGATCAGTGCCACATTGTGTAGGAAGTCTTAGACTTTAGTGCAATTGTAATAAATTTGCAGGTAGGTGCTTGAGCTAGAAGTTGGAGGAGTGCTATGTTTCTCAGGAATGGCTCGGTGCTAATATTGCCATCCTTGGTGGGGCAGCTGGGGAAACCTGTCCTCTGCACACAGATCTGAGTGGTGCATTTTAAAACAGAAAAACAACCATACTATTCTGCTTACAGACCTCCCATGGCTTACCTTTTATTGCAGAATAAAGGCCAGGTCATTTAAGGTGCCCTGCCACCCAACCCCATTTGACATTATAATATTTACTCCACCACACATATGACATTTCCAGAATATGCCCTGCGCTTTTTCTGTTTAAAAAAAAATTACATCTTCAGTGGCAAGATGTAGAGCTATAAGGGCATGGTGGCTATGAAAGCAGCCACTCAGATCTCTGCAGAGGGTACGTTTCCCCTGCCACCCCACCAATGATGGCAATACTACCACTGACCCCTTCCTGAGAAACACAGAACTCCTTCAACTTTTACCTCAAGCACCCTCCATCTACCTACCTGCAGCTTAATTAGCATTGCCCTTAAGTCTGAAACTTTCTACACAATCCTCTTTCTTTCCTCCAGTTAGATCTGCTTTGCAGTGTGAAGCCTTTCCCACCTATTCCTGCTTCTTCATTTTATCCTCCACCGGCGTTCCCCCTACTAAATATTTTAATCCTGTCTTGGCATCAGCTTCTGTGGAAATCTGAACCAACTACAGAGGGGAAGATAAAATCAGGAAGGAGGTAAGAGGCAAAAAGGTTAAGATGGGCATTCCTGATTACAACACACGTATGGGCCAGGCGCAGTGGCTCATGCTTGGGAGGCCGAGGCAGGTGGATCACAAGGTCAGAAGATTGAGACCATCCTGGACAACATGGTGAAACCCTATCTCTACTAAAAATACAAAAATTACCTGGGCATGGTGGCATACACCTGTAGTCCCAGCTACTCCAGAGGCTGAAGCAGGAGAATTGCTTGAACCCAGGAGGCAGAGGTTGTAATGAGCTGAGATTGCACCACTGCACTCTAGCATGGCAACAGAATGAGACTCCATCTAAACACACACGCGCGCACGCACACACACACACACACACACACACACACACACACACCCTTCTTCAAAAATTAAAACTAGAATTAACATATGACCCAGCAATTCCACTTGTGGGTATGGTACACAAAAGAATTGGAAAGCAGGGACACAAACAGATATTTGTACACCCAGGCTCATAGTAGCATGGTTCACAATAGCCAAAAGGTGGAAACAACCCAGCAGGTGAGTGGATAAACAAAATGTGATACATACATATGATACTATGGAATATCATTCAGCTTTTAAAAGCAAGGAAATTCTCATGCTAGATCACAGATGAACCTGGAGAACATGGTATAAGTGAAATAAGCCACTCACAAAAAGACACATACTATACAACTCTTCTTATATAGGTAAGTAGAATAATCAGATTCATAGAGACAGAAAATAGAATGATGATTGGCAGGGGCCGGAGGAAAGAGGGAATGGGGAGTTAGTTGTTCAATGGGTATAGAATTTCAGTTTGCAAGATGAAAAAGTTTTGGAAATCTGTTGCACAACAAGGCTTACCACACTACTGAACTGTACATTTAAAATGGTTAAGACAGTAATTTTTTATGTTATGTGTGTTTTACCACAACTTAAACATATGCCCCAAAATATGCATATGTGTCTATTAATGTGTACATACAGATACTGAATATACAGCAGACACTCAAACTTACTGAAATTGTCAAAAGTCAAAGAAGCAAGAGTTCACCTAGGAAGCCACTACATAAAAAGGGACGTAGATCTTTTGTCAAACTGCACATCTTCATAGACATAAGTCAAACCAAGGTCAGAGAACGCTGGACAATCTTCCACAAAACGTGAGATGGCTAGCTGAGCAGAACACTCTCACCATGTCACATGCTTCCAGAGAAGCTGGAGCTACAAAATACAAGCAGATGTCAACACTTTCACCTTCCACTTTCTAAAGATCGCTGATCAGGCCAAGTTTCATTTCACTTATTGGGCCACTTTCCATGTTGGGGGAGACGGATTGAGGGAGGGAGGAAGAAAGTGTTAGGATCTGAGTTTCATATCTGCTAATGTAAACTGATGTTGCTTACTGCTGGGTTTCAAGAGTAAACTTCCCTAAATCAGCCAAGAGTTGCTCCGAAAGACATATTAGACCAGGGGTCGGCAAATGTTTTCCATGAAGTAAATATTTTATATTTTAGTAAATATTTTAGACTTTACTAGTCATACAGCCTCTGCTGGTTGCAACTACTTAACTCTGATGTTGTAGCACAAAACCTGCCATCCACAATACAAGTGAATGTGCATGGCTGTGTTCCAATAAAACTTTATTTGCAAAAATGGTGGGCCACATCTGGCCCATGGAACATAAATTGCCAAATCCTGATATAGGGCACTAAGAGTTCTTGAAAAAATACTTTTTCCAGTTTGGATTTGGATGCTCTACCTGCTTTCTGGTCTTTAATCTATTAATGCCAAAAGTACACAATTAAAATCTAGTTGAAAATGATCAGCTTTATTAAGCTCCAACTCTACCAGAGAAAGTGGCCATGAAACAAGCTCTATCTAGCCTGGAAGAAAGAAACAAAATACTCATCTGATCTCAAGCTGAAGCTACTGTTATTTACTAGGCCAGTGGTTCTCAAAGTGCAGTGTTTGGACCAGAAGTGACAATATTACCGGGGAACTTATTTGAAACAAAAATTCTCAGGCCCGGCCTGAGGCCTAAAGAATCAGAATATGTAGGAGTGGGGCCCAGTAATCTGTTTTAACAAGTGCTCCAAGTGATTCTGATGCAAGGTTTAGTTTGAGAACCACTGAGCAAGGCTATGTCCAAAGCCTTCCCTGCCTCAAATTCTCCAGCAGCAAAGTAGGAATATTAACGTCTTATTATTTTCCCCTATCAGTCAGATCACAAAGGTATAGCCAAGGCTGGCTGATAAACACTTACAGCGGTTCACCTAACTTAAGCCTATTAATGTTTAAGGTAAAATACATATTCTTTTTTTTCTTTGAATTTGGATCATCTGCATTTAGAAGAAAAGATTATTCTGTTCTAAATTAAATGCAGTTGACCCTTGAACAACATGGGTTTGAACTGCATGGGTCCATTTATATTGGATTTTCTTCAGCCTCTGTCACTCCTGAGACAGTGAGATCAACTCCTCCTTTTCCTCCTCCTCAGCTTACTGAAAGTGAAGGTGACAAGAATGAAGACCTTTAGGGTGATCCACTTCACTTAATGAATAGTAAACATATTTTCTCTTCCTTGTGATTTTTTTAATAGCATTCTTTTCTTTATCTTATTATAAGAATACAGCATACAATACATATAACATATAAAATATGTGTTAACTGTTTATGTTATCGGTAAGTTTTCCAATCAACTATAGGCTATTGGTAGTTATGTGTTTGCGGAGTCTAAAGTTACATGTAGATTTCCTACTGCTTGGGAGTTCAGTGCCTCACCCCATGTTGTTCCAAGGTCAACTATATATATTCATAAAGATTTTCTTCAGCTTGATCTGTGGAATGATCAATAAAGTCCTTAGGATAGTAGAGATAAGATATATAACCTGTGATACAGATTAGATCCCAGCTGGACCAGAGCCAAGATGTGTATGTCTCTGCCGTGTGGAATTTGGCAATATCCAAATCCCATCCAAGTATCTATTTGCTCTCATAATGTACATAAGGACAAAGGAGAATCCTGGGAAAAATCTCAATCAAGCCATATCCCTGGCCGAGAATTAGATATTTGAGACATATCTGGGAGACTTGGCAGGGTGGGGAAGGAAAGAAAATAAAGAAGAATGAGAGGGGAAGAGAAACCAGTGTGCTTGCAAACACAAACTCATACCCCCTAAAATGAAGTTAACAGTAAAAGGAAAGTTATGAAAAACCAGCCATGCCAGCCACAATGCACTTCAGAGCCTGAGCTCCTGAGCAGTGGTGGGTTCTGACTATGGCATGGCAGCTGGCACAGGAACCATCTCCCCCAACTGTCCTAGAGGCACACGAGCACCCCAGGGATGCATGGTGACTGGGTTCACCCGGCTTATGCATGGAAAATGCAGGCTCATTAAGTTCTATAATGTCCCATAGGTCCAAGCAATTCTCCAGAAGCGCAATTTTCCCTCCACTTTGCAAGAGAATGCCGAACTCCTGAGTAAAAGCATGAGGAGTGCCGGCTCTGCAGTCAGATGGGGAACTGGCAGTACAGCAGAAGCCAGGAATTTTGTAGTCAGGGGCGCCATCAGAGCTTTTATTAGGCACCCTCTGGGGACTTATTCAATACTTGGGGAAGGAAGTCTGTGCAAAGTCCTAGAGCTCCCAAGTGAGCCAGATGGAGCTTGGAGGCAGCAAGATTCTGGTAATTACGTTAATGTAAATTTACTGTCCCCATAACATGGTAAGATTGGGGGATGTGTCTGATAACTCTTGTGCCTTATATCAGATTATCTTTGCCCCACCTTTCATTGATTCCAAAAACCCCTGAAGTGACTGGTTTTGCAGAGACTCCAATCAACCTCATGTAAGTGTAACCCAAAGAGCCATTCCTCAAGCAAGCCTATGGCCTCCCACCCCAGGGCTTCCCTGTTGAGTCTGGGGAGGGAGTAATTAACATACTCTGGGTGGAATTTCGACCAGTGGAGTTAGGAACTGATTAATAAATGTTTCTATCTTCTTCCCGCCATCTCCAAATGAAATGGCAAACCATCTCAATCAGTTTCTCAAGGTGGGGTGGGGGGTGGAATCAAGTACCAGTGGCCCACAGGGTGGTTGCCTCTATATTACGCATTTGCTTTGTGCCTCCCTCCTTCTCTGCTTTGCAAATCTGCTTATCACTAGTGCCTTCTGGAATACTTGCACTTATAGCTTTGGTTCAGGCTCTTTTTTTTCCCAAGATGGAGTCTTGCTGTGTCACCCAGGCTGGAGTGCAGTGACGCTATTTCAGTTCACTGCAATCTCCAGCTCCCAAGTTCAAGCGATTCTCCTGCCTCGGCCTCTTGAGTAGCTGGGATTACAGGCACCTGCCACCATGCCCGGCTAATTTTTGTATTCTTAGTAGAGATGGGGCGTCACCATGTTGTCCAGGCTGGTCTCTGTCTCCTGACCTCATGGTCTGCCCACCTCAGCCTCCCTGGGATTACAGCCATGAACCACCGTGCCCAGCCCAGGCTCTGCTCTTTTAGGAACCCAGGTTGAGGCAGAAATATTTAGGTTTATATGACTTAGAAGCAATAATACATCTGCAGTCAATATAGGACTTGTGTATCTTTCAAGGCAAATAAATGGTATTATTTCCTATTTTCTGTTTTCTGTGATTTGCTGTATAGTATAATAATTTCATTATATACCTCTAGCAAAGATATAATAATCCTCATCATTACCCTAGATTCCTGGCCTTGTGATCCGCCTGCCTGGGCCCCCCAGAGTGCTGGGATTACAGATGTGAGCCACCATGCCCGGCCGATTGTTACTTCTTCCTTCTGTTTTCTGTTTCAGGCTTAAATACCAAACTTCAAAGATCATTTAGACACAGTTCGCAGGCAGAACTCAAGGAGAAAACTTTATTAAGGGGACTTTAATAAGCACTGCTAATATTTTCAAAACAATCTATAGCTAAAACACTATTTAAATTTTTTTTTTTTTTTTTTTTTTTTTGAGACGGAGTTTCGCTCTTGTTACCCAGGCTGGAGTGCAATGGCGCGATCTCGGCTCACCGCAACCTCCGCCTCCTGGGTTCAGGCAATTCTCCCGCCTCAGCTTCCCAAGTAG
>CAUYOR010115712.1:0-13461 GCA_963573925.1 Callimico goeldii
CCATGTGTATGGCATTTTTGCATGTCTTGTGAGCAAGGCACTGACTGGTCTTTGCTCCAGACTATCTTTTCAAAGATGGTTGTATGGCAAACAGCCTTGGAAGCAAAGACAAATCTTTTTACAGCCTTGCAAGATGTAGTGTTTCTTCCTGGAGCAAAAGATAGGAATGCTTATAGCCCATTACAAAAGTACCTGGGGTAGTGATAGCAGACATTCACATTCTCAGCACCCAGGCAAAAATCCATAGCTTCTGACGGAGAAGTAGAAGCAAAACATGTCTCTGGGAAAGAAGTTAGAAATTATCCTACCCCCATGGCCACTGCAGGAAGGGTAAAGCATAAACCCTCTGCTTTGGGGAAGAGATTTAAAAAAAAGACAGAAACCACTCTTGGGCCCAAGAGTTCTGCTACCACTGGACAAGCAGCAGAAAAACCTCTCTAAGATGAGACCAATCACATATTCAAGGCAGAGTTTGGCTGCTATTAGGAAGAGTCCCAGAATGAGGGGGAGAAAGAGAGAGAGAAAATGGGACAGACATCAAAAGCAAGAATTTTTCAAAATTGAAGGGAAAACAATAAAATTCAGGTCCAAGAAGCTTAGAGAATTCTGAGGGAAGTAAACAAAACAGCAGCAACAACAAATAATGGTGTGGAGGTGACAAACAGTACAACAAGGCAAAGAAAACACAAGCAAACGTTATAGATTGGAAAGAAAGAAATAAGCCATCATTATTTGCAGAAGGTATAATCATCTATGTAGAAAATCCCAAAGTATTTTTGGAAATGCTTATGGAACTAATAATTAAGCTTAGTAGTATGTAGCAGAATACAAGATCAACATAAAATATCATTTATGTTTCTATAAATTAGCAATGAATAATTAGCATTGAAATGTAAAAATCATTGCCAATAATAAGAGCAACAAAAAAATGTCAAATGTTTGGAATACATCTAACGAAGTTTGTGTAAGATTTTCACACTGAAAACTACAAGCGTTGATGAGAGAAATGAAATAAAGCCTTAATTATGGAGAAAAGTGCTATATTTATTTATCAGATGACTCAATATTGTTAAGATGTCAATAAATCCTAAAGTTTTCTATAGACTTATCAAAATCCCAGCAGGCATTTCAGCAATTAACAGGCTATTTTCTGAAACTTAAATGGGAAAGTACAGGATTTTCAATAAGCCCAAACAGTGTTAGGAGAAGAATAAAGAACAAAGCTGGGAGGACTTAAACTCCCTGATTTAAAGATTTATTATGAATCTATGGTAGTCAAGACTATGATAATTACATAGAATAGACCAATAACAACATAATATTCTGTTCAGAAATGGACTCGCACATACATGGTTAACTGATTTTTGTTAACTAATTTTTGATAACCATGTCAAGGCTATTCAAGAGGGAAAGAATCGTTTTTTCAGTGAGTGGTGCTGGAAAAATTGTAGATTTATAAGCAAAAACAAAATGTCTTTATCTTACTTCACACCATAAACATATTCAACTCGAATAGTTTATAAATGTTAAAACTATCAATATTTTTTAAAGAAAATATAAAAGAAATTCTTTGTTACCTTGGATTAAGCAAACTTTTCTTAAATAATATATTTTATACAAACTATAAAAAAACTGATAAGTTGGACATCATCAAACATCTTCTGCTCTTCAAAAGAAACTATTAAGAATATTCAAAGACAAGCCACAGACTCAGAGAAAAATATGTATCTTACAAAGAATTTGTATCCAGAATACATAAAGAACTCTTGCAACACAATGATAAGAAAACAAACTGCCCAGTTTTTTAAAAGGCAAAAGATTAACTAGAACTTCACAAAAGAATGTATACAAATGGCCAAAATAACATGAAAATGTGACCAAATTTCAGGGAGCAAGGGAGACCCAGCTCCCCCAAGAGGATGTTCTTCCAGGCCATGGTCTCTCACTCACCCAAGAATGGGAGGGAGGACCCTACTGGGCGTGTTCGCTCACAAGTAAATATCGGACCCCAAAGAGTTTTGCAGAAAGTGATTTATTTAGTCAGAGAAAGAGAAAAGGGAGGGAGAAAAAGATGAGAGAAAGAAGCTTCCATGAGAACATGGAAGGGAATCCAGATATGGAGTCTGCCCGGATGTTGGGACAGGGACTTTTAACCTGGGAGGAATTCCTGCCCCCTTTAGGTTCTCTGGGCCTATGAAAGGAGTTCCTTTAAACTTGGCTGGAGTGATTGATCTTTGATTCTTCCCGAGCCTGCCAGTTTAAACAAAGACCCTTAAGGTCCCAGATGGAGAGGTGGGGGTATGGTACTGGGAAGTTCTTGCCTTCGAAACTACGCCCCCAGTGGACCCTGGAAGACAATACATTCCCTCAATCCCCTCCCTCTGAACAGGAAAGTCTAACTTCTGTTGGGGACATGGGCATGGATTGCTCTTTAGCTACTTCCTGCTGAAATGGGGCATAGAAGGGATTGAGGTTTCCTCCAGAGGAGAGCCTTTTAGGGGTGCAGGTTGATCCTGAGGTCCACAATAGAGCTCATGAGCCAAGGACATCCGGGGTTCCAGTTGCAGGATTATTTGTGGCCTCATGGTTCTAGAAGAAATGAATGTGACAAGGAGGTTAAAGATGAAAAGTTCAGAGGCCAACAGTAATAGAATGGTTATAAACAGGCCTAGGAGAGGACAGAGCCAGGACAGCCAGTTGTCAAACAAGCTCCACGATAGTGTTTCTGGAAGGTTTTTAGCCTTGTGTTTGATTGATTCCTGAGTTCTTTAACTTTGCTTAAAACAACACTTAACTGGTTTATAAAATAGCAGCATTTCTTCCCAGAAAGGGGCAGGTTCCCTCTTAGTTGTTAGCAGATTTAGGGCCCTTCTACTTTGAAGAGCTACGGCAGCCAAAGAGTTAAGCTGTTTTGCAGAGTGAGCCGCCTTTGCAGAGAGAATTAGCAACTTTTCCTGTTATTAATGAACTCCTGACATAGCTTATAGTAACTGAATAGAGGTAGTCACTTTTCTAATGCCAGCACCGTTTTCCCTACTTTTTTCCGACTCCCCCCGATGAAAGGAATAATTGGAGTTTGAGACATAGCAAAGTTGAGAGTTACAGTCCTGTTAATGCCAGGATATAAATTAGACTCATGAGTAGTTACTTTCCTGGGGATCTTGTTGGAAGAGCAGATGCAGATCCTCTAATGGCTCGCAGGTGTACGAAGGGTGGTCTCCTGGCACTTCAGGCTGCAGAATGGCGGGTTTATGGTTTTATTCAGGAGGTGTCCAAGGCTTCAGCCAATTGTGATGAATCCATGAGTCAATTCCCACCACCTTAACTGCCATTGGGGTGGACAGAATAACTGAAAATCGTCCTTCCCAAGATGGGCCTAGAGAGGGAGAGTCTGAGGGGAGAGATTTAACAAGCACCAAGTCTCCAGGGCAGGAGAGAAATACTGAGAAGGCCGTGCCAGTGCCCAGAAGATTAACCTCCTGGCCTTCCATGGTCAGCTTTACCCGGGGCTCTGTGAGGGTGACAGCTTGTGCTGGCACTTGCCCCAGGCACCCTTAGCCCTGCAGCTGGGTCATCTGGTTAGACACCTCGGGCCCTGGGAACCTTCGTCCCCGAGGACAGTGCTTTCCACCGATCCCCTGGCATAGTGGGCAAGGACAAGGAGGTGGTCAGTCCTGGGGGACAATTTCTTATAAAATCTCCCTTCAGATCACACTGCTAACAAGCTCTACCAGACTGGCAGCTAACCCCAGCCTTACCCTCATTTGAGCCCCTGAGGTCTGCTTGCCTGAAGGCCATTCAATGACTTCTATCATTTAGCTCTAATATGGTTCCTGTTTTTTACCAAAAGCCCTATCAGCATAGCTAAATCAGAGTTTTTTCCTCTGTGATAAAATCAGACCAATCAGCTCTGAGATTGCTCTCTGATTACAATTGTAGTTTTTTTTTTCACTGTAACTGCAGTGAGATTGTCCATTTCGGTCACAGGCTGCCTCGTGCAGCTTTCCAAATGGCATAAATGACAAATGATTCAGAACTTTTCAAAAGACAGATCATCGTTCCCCCTACAAGTTGCACACGATGTAAAATATATCTTTAAAAGGGTATGTCATTTTAGAAAGCATCAATAAATTAATTAAAGTGTAAAACTTAGGCTTTACAACTTCCACTAGCATTTCCTTGCCAAATATCTAACAGGGGCATACTATAACCACACAGTGAATGCTGCAATAATTATAAAAGTCAAAAATAATAAATTGCCAAATACAATATTTCATCTCAAATTACCAAATATTCTTTTATAATTATGCTTTCAGGGTAGACACTGGGTCTGGGTCTTCCTTGGATTCCTCCTATGAAGCTGTGATTCATGTGGTTTAGGGCAGGGTGGTGTTATGGTTTAAAGAACCTAGTTCGGTCTAGCAATAGTGATTTCTAAAGTCATGTCCTCTACTTGCATTTCTTCAGCACCATACAGGGGACTTATAATTACAAGCAATTGTTTTAAATTTCATTCTTTTTTAAAATCACATTGTAATAGTTCCAATGGTGTCTAACTCACCAGCCCACACTACTCACAAAAATCTACTCAGCCTACATCCAAAGCAACTCTGAAGTCTTCTCCTCTCTCTCCTCCCTCTCTCTGGATAAGCTCTTTTTTCACTGCTCCTCCTTCCCACCACACCTCATCCTTCTCTCCAGTCTAAACTACTTTTGTCAGAAGAACTTTTCTGGCAGAGCAAGATTCTTGGAAAAAGCTCTGCAACGTGAAAACATTATATCATAGGCAAAGAGATGCCAATGGCTAGAAACATTCTTTCAGTAAGAACTTTGTCCCATGAAATTTGTACATGCTAACTAAATATGCACGAGTGAATAAGTAATTACAGTAATAGGGGAGTATGCCTCACAGACTTGTGAAAGAAAGAGAAAGAGAGAGAGAGAAAGAAAGAAAAAGAAAGGAAGGAAGAAAGAAAGAAAAGGAAGGAAGGAAGAGAAAGAAAGAGGAAGGAAGGATGGATGGAGGGAGAAAGGGAGGGAAGTACGGAGGAAGGAAGGAAGGAAGGAAGGAAGGAAGGAAGGAAGGAAGGAAGAAGGGAGGGAGGGAATAAATTAGCCAGGCATGGTGGCATGTGCCTATAGTCCCAGCTACTCAGGAGGCTGAGAAGGGAGGATTGCTTGAGACCAGTAGGTAGAGTGCAGTGAGCTATGATCGTACCACTGCATTCCAGCCTAGGTGACAGAGCAAAACCCTGTCTCAAAAGAAAAAAAAAAAAAGACAAATTCCACAAATATTGCACAACCCAGAAAAATAACATTCATTTTATTAATTACCTGTTTCACAAACGTCTGTAATACTTTCCATAAACTAGCTTCTGGCTCCATGTTTGCATTCAGACCTCTCCTCACATTCTTGTGGAACTGAGTGCTGTAGGACCATTCATATATCTCGAGATACAACCTCTGATCCTGCATCTTTATGTCACAACAAGTTAAGTCAGCTCAGTATGTGCAATATGGGTATTCCTGGAAGCCATTTCTCTGCCAGGTCAGTTAGTAATTAGTTTTCACAGAAGTGACTGGAAATATAAATAGATCTCACTAAACCCAAAGTAAATGTTAAGGTCCTTTTAGCAAGATGCCCAAACTGCTCGCACCAACCCCAACGTCATCTGATGTGAAGGGAAGTTGGAATGAAAGCAGATAGTGGTTTTCAGAGAGTGAGGTCACAATGCCCTACTTTGGCAGATTTTACAGAAGCACATGGCCCTGTGAACACATCACTTGGGTGCTTCCCAGACCTCAACTTCCCTGTTATTAACCGAGAATGACAACAATGGTGTTGATCGAATTCTTCTCTGAGATTTGTAACTTTAATCAGGGGTTGGGAGATGTTTGAGATGCCTGGATAAAGGCCTGCTCACTGACCCTTTGAATCTTCGTGTTTACCTCTGCCCCGCACACCCTAGAGCTCAAAATAAACAAGACCAAACAAAAAACCGAGAGGCCCATTCCTAGATTGAGAAAGTGAGGCAGAGAGCAGAAGGAACTTCGTCTGTTTCCCAAATTAGGCCACGTAAAGAGAGATCATCTGGACACACTCAGATTCTAGAACTGCGGGCATCTTTACATGCCAACAGCATATTGGTGAGATGTCCTCTTTTTCAAGAATATATTAAGCGCCTGGTGCCAACTGATAGTATTCAAGGCCTCCCAGTCCCCTCCCCACCATGGGGAATGGTGAGAGAGAAGAAAAAGGTGGATAAACTGTCATTAACTGCATCCAGATCAGAGAGAGCTGGGCGGTCCCTACGGCCTTATCCTGACCCAGCCCGTGAGCAATGATAACATCTTGCCCTGTTGACAGGCCTATGGCTGGCTCTATGTGTGGGTTTTGCCTCTTCAGAACGTTGACCTTAGCAGCGTTTTCTCCACTCAGCTCGAAACCAAGATGAAATCAGCCTCAGATGCCAGCTCTCTCCTGTTCACCTGTGGCTCTGTTTTCTTTAGTTTCATTTAATTTGAAGGGTGTTCTCTCTCTATGTGTTTACTTACACCTGAACTTTTCTGGATTCATCCACCAGAAACTGGTCCAGTGGTGGCTACTTGTGCTGACGAGGGAAAAGGGGTACGGGAAAGACTGTTATAAAATATTTTTGGCTGGATGCCATGTCTCACGCCTGTAATCCCAGCACTTTGGGAGGCTGAGGTGGGTGAATCGCCTGAGATTGGGAGTTCAAGACCTGCCTGACCAACATGGAGAAACCCTGTCTCTACTAAAAATACAAAAATTAGCTGGGTGTGGTGGCACATGCCTGTAATCCCAGCTATTTGGGAGGCTGAGGCAGGAGAATTGCTTGAACCTGGGAGGAGGAGGTTGCAGTGAGCCGAGATCCCACCATTGCACTCCAGCCTGGGCGACAGAGTGAGACTTTGTCTCAATAATAATAATAATAATAAATAGATACAATGACGTCTGGAGCACTTGCCAGACATGCCAGATTGTGCCACTACACTCCAGCCTAGGCAACAAGAGCGAAACTCCATCACACACACACACACACACACAAAACTAGCAATCCCAGAGATCACAGTGGGGGTCATGATGGCTATTCCAGCCTAGCTTCAGAAGTAACCCACTGTCACATCTGTCATATTCTATTGGCCATGCATGTGGGATGTGAGATATTGATGTGGCCATGCTGGAGAAACTCACTCTGCAGGCCCAGGTTATTCCAATGTGTAGTAGCCAGGGTTGAGCACCATGGAGGCTGCAAGCTTCACAGACAAGGAAACAGAGCAGGTTAGAGCAACGCAGCAGCCAGAGGGAAGGTTCGGGGTCACACGCAGATTCGTTCATCTTTCTGAGCCTCAGCTTCCTCATCTGTAAAATGGGAGTTAACTGTGCTGTATTAGTTCATTTTCATGCTGCTGGTAAAGACATACCTGAGACTGGGCAATTTACAAATGAAAGAAGTTTCATGGACTTACAGTTCCACTTGGCTGTGGAGGCCTCACAATCATGGCGGAATGCAAAGAGGAGCAAGTCCTATCTCACATGGATGGCAAAAAAGAGAGAGCTTGTGCAGGGAAACTCATTTTTATAACCATCAGATCTCCTGAGACCCGTTTTCACTGTCACAAGAACAGCACAGGAAAGACCCGCCCCCTCCCACCGGGTTCCTCCCAGGACACGTGAGGACTGTGGCAGTTACAAATCAAGATGAGATGAGATTTGGGTGGGGACACACCAAACCATGTCACAGACCTACTTCTCAGGCTTGTGAGAGGCACCCTGACTGACCCTCTGCACCATGTGGCTGTTGTTTCTGCTGCTATTTTGGGGGGTTTGTTTGATCAGCATGAGCTCATGAGGCTGTGTGTCCTGAGGTATCACTGTCTGTCCAAACCTGCCGCCAAGGACTCTCCAGTGTGCTCTGAATTCCATGGCCTTTGGGAGCTGACCCTGGTCAACCTCATCTGCTCTCTCTCTCCCACTCAGCCCACCTGGCTCCAGCCACTGGCCCTGGTCTGCTTGTCAAACGCATCAAGCAACCTTGGGCCTCAGGTCCTTTGCACTTGCTGTTTCCTCTGCTTGGGTCTCTCTTCCCCCAGACGGTCATACAGCTCTCTCTCACCCTCTTCTACCTTTCTTTGCAAGTTTGTTCAAATGTCATCTTCTCTGGGAGATCCCTCCCCACTTCCCCCATGGTTCCTGTGGTCTCTCTGTGTAGTGTTCCAACCTCCAGACATGTGGCATGGCCCGTGCTTGCACGTTAGCTGTCTCCTCCATCAACGGTGAGTTCCCAGAAGGCAGAGTCCACACTTCTCTTGCCCACTTGTTTTGCAATTAGAGAATCACCATGCCTGTCTCCATATTAAAGTCTCTGAGAAGTACTAGAGTGGAAACTCCCTTCTCTTTGCTTGTACCACTTTTCCCAAACACATTGTCCCTGGAGCCCTATGTCCACATGACACTTACAAAACGGTACATAGAAATAGTGAAAACATGGTCGGGCATAGTGGCTCATGCCTGTAATCTCAGCACTTTGAGAGGCAGAGTTGGGCAGATCGTTTGAGGTCAGGAGTTCAAGACCAGCCTGGCCAACATGGTGAAACCCTGTCTCTAATAAAATAAAAAATAATGAGCTGGGCATGGTGATGCATGCCTGTAATCCCAGCTACTCAGGAGGCTGAGGCAGGAGAATCACTTGAACCTAAGAGGCAGTGAACCCCAGAGTGAGCTGAGATTGTGTCACTGCACTCCAGCGTGGGTGACAGATAGATACCCTCTCTCAAAAAAAAAAAAAAGGAAAAGAAATAGTGAAAACACTATCTCCAGAGGGTGGGTCTCCAGGATGTGACAAAGGTTACTTCCTTCTCTGCCAGTGCCCTCCTTTGAAGCACAGAGTACTTCCCCTGGGACCAGATTGCCCCAACACAGAGACTGCCCTTGGTATCCAGTTCCTCACAGCCCATGCCTCTCAAACCACCATCACTGCCTTCAGGTCACACCTTCAAAAAGAATCAGGCCCAACTTTTTATGGGTGCATTCCAGGTCTGAGGACATGCCCCACTGGCTCGGCCGCACTGTGGGCCCATCTATAATGGGAACAATAATTTCCCCTATGATGTAAGATGTCACAGCAAGTTTCTGAGATGATGCTGGCAAAGGTTTTAGCACAGAGCCTGCCCAGAGCATGGCTGTGTAAACAGGCATTATGCTAATGATGATATCAGAGGGCATGAGTCTGCTCTGGCTGCCAAAACCAAACGCCAGAGACTATGTGGCTCAAACAGCACACATCTCTTTCTCACAGCTCTGGAGCCTAGAGGAGGTACCAGATGGAGGTGCCAGCTCATTCAGTCCCTGGTGAGGGCTCTCTTCTTGGCTTGTGGCTGGCCACCTTCTCCTCTGTCCTCACATGGCCTTTCCTTGGTGCACAAAACTAAGGAGGGTGAGAGGGTTGATGAGAGAGAGATCCCTGTTGCTCTTCCTTGTTTGTTTTTGAGATGGAGTCTCTTGCTCTGTCGCTCACTGCAAGCTCTACCTCCCGGGTTCAAACCATTCGGCCTCAGCCTCCCGAGCAGCTGGAATTATAGGCATGCACTACCACGCCCAGCTAATTTTTGTATTTTTTGTAGAGACAAGATTTCTCCATGTTGGCCATGGCTGGTCTTGAACTCCTGCCCTCAAGTGATCCTCCCACCTCAGCCTCCCTAAGTGCTGGGATTATAGTCATGAGCCACCATGTCTGGCCTTCTATTTGCTAATTTGTTTAACAGAGAGGAAGACTCAGACTTGGGGCTAAACTGGCATTTTTCTTTGTTTCGTTTCTAAAGTTTGCGTTTTTGAGATGGTTTATACATACAATAAAATTCACCAACTCTAAGTGTACACTTTGGTGATTTTTGACAAATGTATATAATCTGTGACCACCACCACCATCAAAAAACAAGTTTGTTCACCCTAAAAAGTTTCTGCACCCCTTGATATGGTCAGCTCTCTCTCCCCGACCCTGGCAACCACTGGTCTGTTTTCTTTCTCTCTAGTTTTGCCTTTTCTAGACACTCATATAAATGTAAGCTTTTGTGTCTGACTTTTTTCACTTGAGGCTAGTCTAGAATTTAGTACCATTGTTTCATTTCCATTTCATTATTTTTTCCTATTGTGTTTCTACTTGTGGCAGATGAAACTGACTTTCCATTTGCAAAGCTGGTATAAAATGTCTTTTCAAATTGAATCTATTTAAGTAAAGGAGAGTACGTTCATTTGAGAAATAGTAAGTGGATCATGATGTTCGTTGTGGGCTAAAAAGAAAAATGAAAGAAATAGTAAGTGGAGATGTCTACAATACAGAAGTGGGACACAAGTCATGGGTGTTTGGGAAAGCCACATTGAACATATGCGGGACCAAGGCCAAGAAAGCGGAGGTGACCTGGCCTGGATCACACGGGGCAGGCGGCCGACGCGGAAGAGGACAGATGGAGAAGGCCGAAGGGAGAGGCTTGGGTCTCCCCCAGGGTTGGGGTTGGGAGTGGGGCCCTCTCCTCCTCCACTGCAGTCTGCACTGACAGACAGGTTGAAGGTCAGAGGTTAAGGCTGACAGATGGGATTTTGCTGGGGAAGGGGGTTCCCAAGGGTGGGGTTTGCCCTTTGTCCTCACAGCACACAGACCTCTCCTAAAAGGAAATGACCTTGTCCCCATGGCCCCTCCTCAGCCCCAGATGGCAGGGTCAGACTGGAGGGGCGTTGGAGGCAAGGGGAGGCAGGGCCCCTCCTGATCGGGAAGGTCATGGCCTGGGGACAGAGTCTTTGTGGGAACTAACACCCACAACCCTCTACCCAGGCTGGCGCAGGCCTTCCCAGCTTTCAACTTGACCTCCCTGCTTCACATGCAAATCAGATGCAAATGAGTCAACGGGCACTGGGAGCCCCACCTCCCTTCCTCTCTGCCTGGGGCCCACAGGCAGGTGGGTCCAGACGCGGAGACTCTCAAAGCCTGGGCCTGTCTGCTCCACACCCTCAGGCCCCCACAGGGGCCAGCACGAAATGGACTCCCCTGGTCCATCTCCGCCTGGAGGCTGCCTCACAGCCTGGGCTGCTCCCGCCTGTCCCCCCTCATCCTCCAGCCAGCACAGGCAGACCTTTCAGAATATAACTCCCATCCCATCTTCTTCCCACTCAGAACCTTCCATTGGCCTTCTGCAGCTCAGCCCTGCTCCGCCCCACCCTGTCCTTCCCCCACCCTGCCTCCTCTGGGGGCTCAGACCTCCTCTAGAGGACTCTGCCTGGTTCTATCCCTCAGTGACCAGCTGTGCTCCCTTTGGGGCCTTAGCACAGGCTGCTCCCCAATCAGGAACACCCCTCCTCTGGTTCTTCTTCCCCTGCAGGCGCCTTCTCATCCAACTCTCAGCTCAAATAAAGGCACCCCTCAGCAAGGCCCTCCTGACGCTCTCTTCCACAGCTCCCGTCCGGTCCTCCCGCAAGTGACTCTGAAATTACTTCATATGCATGTTTGCTTTTGTGGTTACCTCCCACAACCCAGTGTAATTTCCACAGAGGCAGCGGTCTTGCCCCATTTCCTGTGCCTAGAATACTGCTTGGGACATAGTAGGTGCTCAGTAAATATTTGTGAGTAAATGGGCCGGGCGTAGTGGCTCACACCTGTAATCCCAGCACTTTGGGAGGTTGAGGCTGGTGGATCACCTGAGGTCGGGAGATCAAGACCAGCCTGGCCAACAGGGTGAAACCTCGTCTCTACTAAAAATACTCAAATTAGCCAGACATGGTGGCGGGTGCCTATAATCCCAGTAACTCAGGAGGCTGAGGCAGGAGAATTGCCTGAACCCAGGAGGTGGAGGTTGCAGTGAGCCAGGATTGCGCCATTGCACTCCAGCCTGGGCGACAAGAGCAATACTCCATCTCAAAAAAAAAGAATTGTGAATAAATGAATTAACGAAGGACCAATATGCCTTCTGAGCCCCTGAAGAGGCAGACATTCATGAGTGGGAGGTGCAGCAAGTGTGCCAGCACTGCAGTAGGGGCCGGGGGTAACTGGTGACCAAGATACACAGGCTCTGTGCTTTGTGCGTCCACACCTGGAGGGAGACAAAGGTCAACAGGGCACTATAGTGCCAAGTGATCCCAGGCAGCTGTGGGGACCAGGAGGGGGCCCTTAACCCAGTCCAGAGGCCAAGGCAGGCTTCTAGGAGGAGGTAACATCCTGGCTGAGGCTCAAAAATCAAGCAGGAGGGTGGGGAACTAAAAGAGTCTTGGGGCTGGGGTAGGAGGGAAGCCAGGTCATGGAGGTTGAGAGAGTCCTCAGGGCCCTGTTTAGTGTGGGAGTGGGGACAGAGTAGGAGACCCTGTCCTGGCCTCACCTATCCCCTTTTTAAGGCAAAAAATACCGCGCCCCAAATCAGAGCAGGGACAGGCCCACACCCTCCAGCCCCACCATCTTGTGCCCTTCCCCCTGCTCTGGCCTCCTAGGAACACCCGATCTTTCTCTAGGAACTTCGTGAGCCTCAGCTGCCTCCCTCACCTAGGGAAGGGGCCACCCTCTGGCTCCCCGCCCTGCGGATGAGCCCTGGCTTAAATAACACTGACCCCAACCTGGAGAAAGTGACCCCCTTTCTGAGTCCCTTTCAAGTCTCGTCACATCAGTGAGAAAATGTTCTTTGCTGCTGCCCTGTCTTCAGATTTAGTAGCCCTGATCCCCTATTTATGTCAAATGGAGAGCAGGTTTCCACCCACAGCTCTGGGCTGGCACTGTGTCCATTTCCATTTCTGTTTATGACAGAAGATGCCTGCTTGTCTTTTGGCATATCAAGTTTCCTTTAAAAATAAACCCATTGTCAACTGTAAAACACAATTTAGGGGAATTGCCATTGGGAAAATCCATTGCGGATTAAGGATTAGACGTATTTGATTGATGCAGACTAACGTGTTTGGGGATGAGAATTCATGATACCTGTAACTTACATTAAATACTTCAGAAAGAAACAGTGACGCAAATACGGCAAATGCTGACGTTGTATCTGGGTGTTGGGCACCCGAGTCAAAACGTTATTCTCTACTCTCCTGTGTGTCTGAAATTATTCTAATTCAGTCTAAGTGAGTTGACTTAAAGACAACACCGGCCAGGCACGCTGCCTCATGCTTGTAATCCTAACACTTTGGATGGCCAAGGCGGGAGAATCACTTAAGCTCAGCAGTTCAAGACCAGCCAGAGCAACATAAGGAGACCCATCTCTAAAAAAATTTAAAAATCATCCTGTGTTATGGTGTGTATCTGTGCTCCCAGTGAGACTCCATTTCAAAAAGAGAAAGAAGAAAGCAAAGAAAAATGAAAGAAGGGAGAGAGGAAGGGAAGGAAGGAAGGGAAAGAAAGAAAGAAAGGAGAGAGAGAGAGAGAGAAAGAAAGAAAGAAAGAAAGAAAGAAAGAAAGAAAGAAAGAA
>CAUYOR010115714.1:0-13995 GCA_963573925.1 Callimico goeldii
GTAATCCCAGCTACTTGGGAAGCTGAGGCGAGAGAATTGCCTGAACCCAGGAGGCGGAGGTTGCGGTGAGCCGAGATTGCGCCATTGCACTCCAGCCTGGGTAACAAGAGCGAAACTCCGTCTCAAAAAAAAAAAAAAAAAAGAATATACCATTACATCTGAAGCTGGGACACCAAGGCTCCAGGCTCAACTCTTCATCTACTTTTAGACAAGGGTCCTTCCTCTCTGAGAACATCCCCCCTGAAGTGGAGGATTAGACTGACTGACAGTTGAAGTGCCGCTTTAGTGCTAAGGATTTATTTTAACTCTCTCCCTGAGTTCCCCGTATACCTATACCCTCCCTCACCTAGCTATACTGAAGTACAAAGTCTTGCCTTTTACTTGTTAATGTGTACATAATCCTTAATGTCCTGGGGAGAGGGGTTATTTTTTTCCTACTTTATCAAGTTTGGAAATGGGCAGGGCACTGTGGCTCAGTCCTGTAATCCCAGCACTTTGGGAGGCTGAGGCGAGAGGATTTCATGAGCCCAGGAGCTGCACCTTCACTCTCCCTTTCATGCCCTGACTCCGAATCCCATCTTTCCCACCTGCAACACTCTACCCTCTGCCCCTTTACCTCTGCCTAAAAGGGTGGCATAGAGAATAGCTCAGTGGGTGCTCTCATGTTTTGTTTTGCTTTTGCTCACTAAACTTCTCCCTTCAGCTTATTAATATATATATATTTTGAGACAGGGTCTCTCTTTCGCCTGGGCTGGAGGGCAGTGGCACAGTCACAGCTTACTATAGTCTCAGGCTCCCGGGCTCAAGTGATCCTCCCACCTCAGCCTCCCAAGTAGCTGGGACTGCAGGCGTGTATCACACCTAGCTGATTTTGTCATTGGTATTGTTTTGGTTTTTGGTAGAGACAGGGCTTTGCCATGTCACCAGGCTGGTCTTGAACTCCTGAGCTCAAGTGATTTGCCCACCTCGGCCTCTGAAAGTGCCAGTATTACAGGCATGAGCCACTATGCCTTGCCCCAGCTTATTTATATTCTAAGGAGCCAGAGTTTAGAGCCCAAGACTCAAATTTTCTGCTGAGGGCAAGGCAGTTGTCACAAACTGGTATTGTTTAAAGGGGATTACGCTCGAGTTTATTGTGTGTAGAACTGTAAGAAATAAGAAGTAAAAGACATTCCTCAACTAAAAGGGTGGGAAGCTGGAGGAGAATGTAAAGGACCTTTCAACCCCATCCTACACGTCGGGAAATAGAAGCTTAGAATGATCAAGTAACTAGATGAAGATTGTACAACCAGAGCACAAAGTAAAACTTGGAAGGTGATGTGATGGAGTTAGGGCGAGGCCACCTGGCTGCAGTCTTGGACTTGCTGTTTACTTAGGGTGGTACCATGGCAGGTGACTTCACTTCCTTGTCTGCAGGGTGTACAGGGCCTCATAGAGGTGTGGGGAGGGTCAAGTATGTACTTGTGAAGTGGTTAGAGGGAGCTTGGTGTGTGGGAAGTGCTCATTAAGTGTCTATTCTTACTTTCTGGCTGAAATGCAAGATCATCAGGTTTCTTTTTTACCATCAGATTAATTGGCATTTGGCATAATGGTAATGTGTGTTCGTAATATTTTAATTTCTTGATAGTTTGGTGTTTGGAAGAGGTAGCAATTGAAGAATGTTAAATTAATCTGAATACCTTATTCCTTTAAAATACGAAGAATAACTAAGAGATTAATACACTCTGTAAACTGATAGGTGCTATAGGGTTTATAATCTCTTTTTTACTATTGCTCCCCTTGAGGAGCCTTTTTGGAAGTTATGTTTTTACTCGTCCCCCATCCTTCCTCCATCAGATAGCCTATATATCATTTATATACTATACATTTTGCTTTATACATAAGAAGTAATTGTTTTTACCCCATAAGAATCACTTTGTGTCCCTTGTGGGCAGCAATATCACCATCTTGAAGAATTAATTCATAGTTTAAAGTGAATCAGTACTTCTGTAATAGGATTTTTCTTCAGTTTTTAAGTGTGATATGAATGGAATAAAAGAAAAAAATGCTTTTTTGGTTTTTTTTTCTTTGAGACGGAGTCTCGATTTGTTGCCCAGGCTGGAGTGCAGTGGCATGATCTCAGCTCACTGCAACCTCTGCCTCCTGAGTTCAGGTGATTCTCCTGCCTCACACTCCTGAGTAGCTGGGGTGACAGGTGCTTGCTACCATGACCAGCTAATTTTTAGTAGAGAGGGGGTTTCACCATGTTGGCCAGGCTAGTCTGCGAACTCCTGACCTTGTGTTCTACCCACCTCAGCCTCCCAAAGTGGTGGTGTTACAGGTGTGAGCCACCGTGCCCAGCCCAAACAACTTTTTATAAAAAAGATTAATGGTAAGACCACTTTTTCAGCTGTACTAAGTCTTGATTTTCTCAGCCTGGTGTTTTACATTTGTGTTCAATAAATATATGAATAAATGAAGAAATGGCAGAATATTACATTTTTCTAATATGTCTTTTGGTGAATTTGGTTCTTTTATTTCTTTAGGTGGCCGTCAGACCCAAGAGCAACGAACTCAGAGAAATGTAATAAATGTACCTGGAGAAAAACGCACTGAAAATGGGGTAAGTGATAATGAATGAAATTGAATTTTAAAAATTGAAGGCTAGATGAAGGGGGTTACACTGCAATCTCAGCACTTTGGGAGGTCAAGGTGGGAGGATCACTTGAGCCCAGGAGTTCAAGATCAGCCTGAACAAGATGGTGAGACTGGTGCTCTCTCTATATAAAAGGTTTTTAAAAAATTAGTCAGTTGAGGGCAGGCGCTGTGGCTGACGCCTGTAATTCCAATACTTTGGGAGGCCGAGGCAGACTGATCATGAGGTCATGAGTTCAAGACCAGCCTGGCCAATATGGTGAAACCACATCTCTACAAAACCTACAAGAATTAACTAGGTGTGGTGGTGTGTGCCTGTAGTCTCAGCTACTCCGGAGGCTGAGGCAGAAGAATCACTTGAATCCAGGAGGCAGAGGTTGCAGTGAGCCAAGATCGTACCACTGCACTCCAGCCTGGGCAACAAGAGTGAAACTCTGTCTCCAAAAAAAAAAAAGTTACTTTGGGAGGCTGAGGCGGGTGGATCAGGAGGTCAAGAGATCGAGACCATTCTGGTCGACATGGTGAAACCCCGTCTCTACTAAAAATACAAAAAAATTAGCTGAGCATGGTGGCGCATGCCTGTAATCCCAGCTACTCAGGAGGCTGAGGCAGGAGAATTGCCTGAACCTAGGAGGCGGAGGTTGCGGTGAGCCTGCGCCATTGCACTCCAGCCTGGGTAACAAGAGCGAAACTCAGTCTCAAAAAAAAAAAAAAGTTAGTCAGATGTGGCCAGGTATGATGCCTCACGTGTGTAATCCCAGCACTTCAGGAGGCCAAGGCGGGCAGATCACCTGAGTTCAGGAGTTCAAGACCAGTCTGGCCAACATGGTGAAATCTCGTCTCTACTAAAATATAAGTATTAGCCGGGTATGGTGGCAGTTGCCTGTAATCCCACCTACTTGGGAGGCTGAGGCAGGAGAATCGCTTGAACCTGGGAGATGGAAGTTGCAGTGAGCTGAGATTACACCATTGCACTCCTCCAGCCTGGGCATTGAGCAAAACTCTTGTCTCCAAAAACAAAAAAGTTAGATGTGGTGGCATGTGCCTGTAGTCCCACCTACTCAGGATGCTGAGGCAGGATGATCACTTGAGCCCTGGAATTGAAGGCTGCAGTGAGCCATGATTGTACAACTGCACTTCAGCCTTACCAACAGAGGAAGCCCCTGTTCTTTTTAAAAAAAGAAAATGATTTTTACTGGTTCTAATGAGTTTGGGTTATAACTTATTTTTAAGTAATTATTTTTGGGATAGATATTGTCATTTCTATGGAATATTTCAAAATATATGAAGTATGAAGCAGCAGTCACTGAGTGGTATTACCTATTCACATGAAGGTCCATGAACCAGATCACGTCTCCTTTGGAGCAGTCCCCCACCTGCCCTTCATGTGCTGTTGCCATGTCCTCTCCTGGAGCTGGCCGTGGGTGCCTCTCTGCACATAACCATGGCATCTCTGTGTTGGCAGATAGACCATGGGCTTAGACTGTAGACTAAGAGTGGAGCAGACTGACTTGCTTTGCATCTTCAGTGTTGGTTCTGGATCCTCTCTCAGGTTTTGGCAGACAGTGGATGGTGGGCTGCAGTATCTTCCTCCATCATGGCAGGATAGAATTGGAGAATAGATAGAATGCTGATCATAGGTGAGGGGAGCTGTGGAGGAGCTCTTTGTAAGAAATGTTGGTGCTGACTGGGCCTGGTGGCTCACACCTTTGGGAGGCTGAGTTGGGTGCATCACCTGAGGTCAGGAGCTTGAGACCAGCCTGACCAATATGGTTAAACCCTATCTCTACTGAAAATACAAAAATTAACCAGGCGTGGTGGCGTGTGCCTGTAGTCTCAGCTACTCAGGAGGCCAAGATAGGAGAATTGCATGAACCTGGGAGGTGAAGATTGCAGTGAGCTGAGATTGCACCACTGCACTCCAGCCTGGGCAAGAGAGGGAAACTCCATCTCCAAAAAAAAAAAAAAAAGGTAGTGGTATGTGTTCAAAGAATGAACCAATAGGGACATTTTTAATGGTTTTTTTTTTTTTTTCCTGAAAATTTTAAAGATATCTTTAATAAGTAAGTTTAAGACTAGAGATTGAGTTTCTTTTTCTGGCTGTAACACTAACTAGGCATCTAAGCAAGTTACTTCCTCACACAGGGCTGGGCACACTGAAACGCTGATGAAGTGCATGGAGTCTAGAGTGTGATTGGCCCCTGTTCAGCCCACTGGCCTCAGAACTTTCTAGTGAGCTGAATTTGAGCAAGTTACTTTACCTCTCTACTTCCCAGCTTATTATTGACTTGCTAGTTCTTTTATTGGCTATATTTGTGACTCTGTGTGATATACTTAAATCTCTGTTTATTTGTACTATCAACTTTAAACAGATCACTGGACCTCGCTCTTTGTAAAATGAGAGTATTAGGCCTCCTGCCATCTTCCCTTCCTACCTTCCTTTCAGCTCTTGCAGCTGTACCAGACTTTTATGTTGTAAAGGGTGACAATATTTGTATATTGTTATCGAACTATAAGCCTTTTGTCCGTTGTCTGTAGATTGGTTGTAAAGTTGAAAACCAGTTAGTAGCTTTATTATTTTAGATTTTGCAGGTGTTATCCACTGCAAAGCCATGTAGCATAGTAGGTTATATTTTCTTCTCTTTGGTTTCAATATCATAATTCTTCCTCCACTCAGGGAGAAGTACTTCTGTTGTCAAGATTATAGAGATTCTCCTTCCTTTTACTCTAATTTACAAACTCCGTTTCACACATCCTCTTGACATCCCTGCCTTCTGTCATTGGAGTGGTTATTTGTCCACTGCAAATCAGGAGCCTCTACAGAGTTCTTCCAGGCAGATCTGCTTCAGGATGTCTTAAGAAATAAATAGAGGTACACACTCCACTCATAGAAATTTTCATTCGGTAAATTTGGAGTGGGGCCTAGAAAACTCCCCAGGTGACTGTGAATCCATGCCAAGCTTGGGCACATCCAGGTTACAGGCGTAGACTTTAGCAAGCATTTATAGCTTATTTGGCCGACAGAATTTTGAAGATCTTTTTGAGTTCTAAGATTTGCCATGGGACGGGGGCAGTGGCTTATGCTTATAATCCCAGCATTTTGGGAGGCCAAGGCGAACAGGTCACCTGAGGTCAGGAGTTATAGTCCAACCTGGCCAATGTGGTAAAACCCTGTCTCTACTAAGGACACAAAAATTAGCCAGGCATGCTGGCAGGCACCTGTAATCTCAGCTACTTGGGAGGCTGAGGCAGGAGAATCACTTGAACTCAGGAGGTGGAGGTTGCAGTGAGTCAAGATTGTGACACTGCACTCCAGCCTGGGTGACAGGGTGAGACTCTGTCTCCCCCCAAAAAAGATTAACCATTACTTGAACTTCAGGGAAGATTAAAGAGATACATTGAGTAGGCCATGTGTTGAAGTGAGATGTGTTATATATAATATAATATATGGAAGGACTCAAAAGGAAAGCATTCCAAAAGTATAATAAATTGGGTAGACCAGTTTTGATGTCATGAAATCTCTCCCTTGATGAAGCTCTTTCTTGTTAACTTGGAGATAATGTGTATATTCCAAGATCAACAAAATTGAAAGCTGAAACCAAAGTTAAAAATGTGTTTGTATCCTTTATGTGACTTGTAATTCCAGGAAGGTATGAGAGCTCCTCTAGAGGAATAACTTTGTATTGGAAGCATCACATCAAAGCTGTTTATGGCTTACACATCTACCTTTTAAGCTTAATGATAGGTTACCTTGTAAAGCACTTTATTGCCTACTGAGCACTTTTACATGCATTTTAAGATATGAGAAACGTCTTTCCCCAAAATGGTTCTGTGTGTACCTTGGTTATAGAGCAATGGCATGCTAAGCCTTCTAACTTGTGGGCTGAGACATCTAAGGACAGATTGAGAGCGTGAGGAAAGGAGGGGGTGTGGGTTGGAAGAGAAGGGTGGGATGCTGAATTGGTGTGATTCATGCCCATCAGCAGCTGCTGAACTAAGAAGCCAGGGAAGTTCTGCTCTCTGAAAATTGCAGGCCAGCAACTCAGGTTAATTCATGTGCTGGTTTGTCATTACGCTATAAAGACAAATTGATTTGTTCTCATTGTATGTGCCTGTGTTGAAGCCTCCAAGACTTTTCCAGGTTCTGTTTGCTAAGACGACTCAGGACTGAGTATAGGGTTCTCCTTGTGGCTGTGATTTGCTACAATGAAAGAGTCAGAGCCAAATCAGCAAAGAGGAAAGGCACATTCCAGTTAGGTATCCTGGAAGCACTTTTTCCTGTCTTCTCAGCCAAGCAGGTTTAAAATCTGAGTCAGTTTTTGCTTTATTTATATCCAGTAAGTTGCCCATGCCAATTGATCCTACCTCCTATGTTTTCTTCTAGGAGCTTTATAGTTTTAGCTGTTAGATTTAGTTCTATGATCAATTTTGAGTTAATTTTTGTATATAGTGTGAGGTAAAGGATTCAGATTCATTAAATGTCCAGTTATTTCAGCACCATTTGGTGAAAAGACTATTCTTTCTCCCACTGAATTGCCTGGCACCTTTGTCAAATCAACTGATCATAAATGTGAGGTTTATTTCCGGAAGCATTCATTGCTAGTATAGTCACCCAGGCACCCTGTTTTCTATATGATGCAGGACTCAAGTGCGCCTGTCATCTCCCAGGCCAGATAATATTTCAACTGTCTAGAGAAAAACTGTGAGACTTCTGCCATGGTAGGAGAAAGGCAGCCACCCAGGAGCCTGGAGTTGGGGAGGAGATCTAGGGATTTAACTGCCTCTTAGATATCATTCATTCAGTCTGCCTTACTTTCAGTCCCTACCTTTTATTCCCCTTTCCAGAGGTACATGGTGTTGCCAGTTCCTGAAACTTAGAAGATTCTGTGCTGTAACTAGTATTTATCCACTTTTACCCCTTCTGCGTTGATGTTTGTCTCAAATGTACTAGGTCAGTTACTTCTCATCTGTTCTTCTGCCAGCTTCCAAACATTTGTGTTGTGTCCACTCCTGTTAGTCCTGTTGAAACTACCGTTTGTGCTTTTATATTATTTGATGTCAACAATCTCTTTACTGTCCATTAGTGGGGTTTTGGGATTTAATGAAATTAGGATTAATCCTCCATTGTGAGTAGAACCAGCTGTGGATTTCCTTTTTTTTTGAGATGGGGTCTTGCTCTGTCAGCCAGGCTGAAGTGCAGTGGCAGGATCTTGGCTTACTGCAACCACTGCCTCCCGGGTTCAGGCGATTCTCCTGTCTTCAGCCTCCCAAGGAGCTGGGATTACAGGCGCCCTCCACCGTGCCTGGCTAATTTTTGTATTTTAAGTAGAGATGGGGTTTCAGTGTTGGCCAGGCTGGTCTGGAACTCTTGACCTCAGGTGGTCCACCTGCCTCGGCCTCCCAAAGTGCTGGGTTTACAGGCACGAGCCACTGCGCCTGGCCAGATTTCTTTTAATTTCCCTATTGGGCTTTGTTGAATTTAATGATTCTGAGGATTGGCATCTGTCAACAATTCTGGAATATTCTCTGCTATTATCTCTCCAGGTATTTTATCTTCTGCATTCTTGCTGTTTTATTCTTTTGGGACTCTTACTAGACCTTCATCTTTTATTTTATTCTCCTTGTCTCTCTCTCTCTTTTTTAATTCTACTCTTAGGTCATGAATAAATGAGATCTCCTTGTCTCTCAATTTCTTTTTTATATACTCTCTTTTTTGGTTTCTTTGTACTGTATTCCAGATACTGTCCTAAGATATGTCTTTCAGTTAGTGAATTCTGTCTTCAGCTGTGTCTGTTTGTCTATTTAGAACATATAAGCTACCTTTTAATATTATTATTTTGAAAGATATGACATAATCTAGGAAAAATGCTAGCAAATTATGTACCTGATGAAGGATTCAGATGCAGAATATAAAGAACGTCCAAAGCTTGATAATAAGAAAACAAAAACTCAATTAAAAAATAGGCTAAGCTCGGTGGCTCACGCCTGTAATCCCAGCACTTTAGGAGGCTGAGGCAGGTGGATCACTTGAGGTCGGGAGTTTGAGACCAGCCTGGCCAACATGTCGAAACCCTGTCCCTACTAAAAACACAGAAATTCGCCAGGCATGGTGGTGCACGCCTGTAATCCCAACTACTTGGGAGGCTGAGGCAGGAGAATCACTTGAACTTGGGAGGTGGAGGTTGTAGTGAGTTGAGATCGCACCATTGCACTCTAGCCTAGGCAACAGAGTGAGACACTGTCTCAAAAATAAAGAGAAATAGGCAAAAAATTGAACAGGCACTTCCCCAAATAAAATATATGAATGTCAGGTAAGCTCGCGGAAAGGTATTCACCATCATTAGTCTTTAGGAAAATACAAATGGAAACCACCATGAAGCATTGCACACCTATTAGATGTCTAATGCTAAAAAAGACTGATCATAACAAGTGTTGGTGAGGAAGAGAGAAATTGGAACTCTTTTTTTTTGTTTTTTTATTGAGACGGAGTCTCACTCTTGTCACTAGGCTGGAGTGCAGTGGCACAATCTCAGCTCACTACAACTTCTGCCTCCTGGGTTCAAGCAATTTCCCCACCTCAGCCTCCCAAGTAGCTAGGACTACAAACGCCTGCCACCACACCTGACTAATTTTTTGTATTTTAGAGAGACAGGGTTTCACCATGTTGGCCAGGATGGTCTCATTCTCATGACCTCATGATCAGCCCATCTCAGCCTCCTAAGGTGCTGGGATTATAGGCATGAGCCGCTGCACCCGGCTGAGAAATTGGAACTCTTATCCACTGCTGATGGGAATGTAAAATAGCATAATCTGGAAAATAATTTGGTAGTTTCTTTGAATATTAAATATAAATCTACCGTATGGCCCAACAACTCTACTCTTAAATATTTACCTTAGAGAAATGAAACCAAATGTCTGTGCAGACTAGTATATGGATGCCCACAGCAGTTTGATTTGGCTTGAAGCCAAAATCTGGAAACAACCCAAATGTTCGTTAACGGGTAAATGCACAAATAGACTATGGTATATCCTTACAGCGGAATATTACTGAACAGTCAAAAGAAATGAATTACTAATACATGCTACAGCATGAATGAATCTCAAAATAATTGTGCTGAAAAAAGCCAGCCAAAGGAGTACATACGGAATACTGTGTGACTTCATTCATATACAATTTTGGAAAATACAAACTAATTTTTAGCAACAGAGAAAGTCAGTGTTTGCCAAGGAGTTGAGAGGAAGGGCCTACATAAGGGAACTTGGGGAGATGATGGATTTATTTTCTTGCTTTCGATGATTTCATAGTTTATACATTTGTCAAAACATCAAATTATATATTTTAGATATGTGCAGTTTATTATATGTCAATTATACCTCAGTAAACCTGTTGTAAAATTTATTAAAGTTTTCAGTTCTAGAAGTTTTAGTTCTTAAGTCTTGGTTGCTCTTTGCTTATATGTTAGACACACTAAACATACTTCATATTCGGCAGCTAATAATTTCTCTATCTGAATGTTATTTCTGCTGACTGTTGAGTCATGGCTCCTTGATTGTTGTGTGTTTTGATTTTAGACAGTGAGCTGCCCATTTTCCTTGGAACTTTACCTCTGGGCTTTTTTTGAGTCCTGGATGAAGGCAGGATTTTTCTGAAAGGTTTGCATCTGCTTTGACAGTAACTGGGCACAAGCTAGGCTCAGTTTCTACTATCCTTTGTGGATCATGAAGCTTGCATGACAGCTCTCTAGTGGTTACGGATTGTTAGGGGGTCGTCTCTCCTTCCACTCAGTGATGGGGGGAAAGGCAGGTTTCCCTACTGCCCTCTTCTGGGCAGGGGGTGCATTTCATACCTACTCTCACATTGAGGTGGTAGGTCTTTGGATCCTGGACATTTGTGAGCATCTCCTGTTGGACCCTCCACACTGGAACGAACCGAAGTCTTTGTCTCTGTATGCCAGACTTCAGCAGCTGCCAGGGAGCAAGTATGCAAGTGCACAAAAACCTTCAGGACGAAAACCAGATGTGGTGTTCTTTTATTATTGCCAAAGATTTCTGCTTTCTCTTTATTTTTGGTTTCTGTAGCTTCCTTACGGTTGTGCCAGCTCAGTGATGCTTTTAAAAATGTGTTTTGTGGTTTATCTTGCCTTTTAGATGTTGTTACCAGGAGTGTGGTATAGGTGTCCCATAGGCCATGCTGTTGGAAGCAGAGCACTCCAGCGTGTTCTGTTGTGTTCATAGTTCTCATGTTGCATGGGATGCGTTTTCTTTTGTTATTATCTGTGCAGTTTGATAGCCCATTTTCCTGCCAGTCTCTTTCTAGCCCTAATTATCCTAGCATCTTGCCTTGGGTATAAATGTGTATTGTACTGAATTGAATTAATATGGATGATTTTTTTTTTTTTTTAGACAAGGTCTTGCTCTGTTGCCCAGGATAGAGTGCAGTTGCATGATCTCAGCTCACTGCAGCCTCTGCCTCCTGGGTTCAAGCAGTTCTCCTGCCGCAGCCTCCTGAGTAGCTGGGACTACAGGCATGCACCACCACGCCTGGCTAATTTTTGTATTTTTTAATAGAAACGGGGTCTCACCACGTTGACTAGGCTGGTCTCAAACTCCTGAGCTCAAGTGATCCTCCTGCCTCAGCCTCCCAGAGTTCTGGTATTACAGGCATGAGCCACCACCCGGCTCTTATGTGACTAAGTCTTATGATTAAAATTCATTCACATCAGGCGTGTGGTGGCTCACGCCTGTAATCCCAGCACTTTGAGAGGCCGAGGCGGGTGGATCACTTGACGTCAGGAGTTCGAGACCAGTCTGGACAACAGAGTAGACCTCCTTTCTATTTAAAAACAAAAAAGTTATTCGTAGACTAAAATAGCATGTTGTTTGCAGGGGGTAGGGAACTAGTATGCATTTTAGGTATCTAATTGGCTCTTATTAATTTGTGAGACTTAGTAATTGTTGGAATATGAAATATTCTGGTTCAGAATATAATGAGATCTTAAAAAGGCTTGATTTTATTGAACATTTTATATTTTTGCCACCTTTGTGACTGGGAATACTGAACATATAATCTATGTGATAAAAATAAGCATCCATGTTTATGAGGTATCTTGGTATCATTATCACCTGTTATTTGTTTGCTAAGTGGACAAGTAAAACCTACTCTTCAAACCTGAAAATTTGTAACCTTGAAGAGATGGAAATAAAGAGGAATGATTCCATATTGATGAATATTATGTGAGTATAGTAGGTTTTATTCTAATTATTTTGCCAGAGTTTTGCATTAGGGATATTACTTGAGAAACCACTTATATGTTAAAATACTAGTTATAAGCTGGGTGTAGGGGCTCACGCCTGTAATCCCAACACTTTAGGAGGCCGAGGTGGGTGGATCACAAGGTCAGGAGTTTGAGACCAGCCTGGGCAACATGGTGAAACTGCCTCTCTACTAAAAATACAAAATTAGCTGGGCATGGTGGCAGGTACCTATAATCCTAGCTACTCGGGAGGCAAGAGAATTGCTGGAACATAGGAGGCAGAGGTTGCAGTGAGCTGAGATCATGCCACTACACTCCAGCCTGGACTGTCTCAGATAAATAAAGAAATGAAACACAACACACCAAAACATCAGCATAAGCTGGGCACAGTGGCTCACACCTGTAATTCCAGCACTTTGGGAGGCTGAGGAGGGCAGATCACTTGAGGCCAGGAGTTTGAGACTAGCCTGGCCAACATGGTAAAGCCCTGTCTCTACTAAAAAAATACAATAATTAGCCTGGCATGGTGGCACACAACAGTAATCCCAGCTACTTGGGAGGCTGAAGCAGGAGAATCGCTTGAACCTGGGAGACAGAGGTTGCAGTGACCCGAGATTGTACCACTGCACTCCAGCCTGGGTGACAGAGCCAGACTCTATCTTAAAAAAAAAAAAAAAAAAAGAAAAGAAAATTAAATCAGTGTAGGGCGGGAAGAAAAACAAAGAGAAATAAAAAAACTTTCTCTAGATTCACAAAAGTATTTATAGTCTTTTTTAAATCTTGTGATGATTAAATCACAAGATAATATACTAAATATTTGGTCTAATTTTGTTTATTCTTTTTTTTTGTTTGTTTTTCAATGCAGTGTCCAGGAAATAATTTTTTTTATTCTTTATTGTGAAATATATACAGAAATATATGTACATGTATAAAACCTGTACAATTTTTAAAGAGACACTCAGAGCCAGGCATGGTGGCTCATGCCTGTAATCCCAGCACTTTGGGACGCCAAGGTGGGCGAATGACTGAGGTCAGGAGCTCAAGACACTGAGGTCAGGAGCTCAAGACCAGCCTGGCCAACATGGTGAAACCCAGTCTCTACTAAAAATACAAAAATTAGTTGGGCGTGGTGGCACGCGCCTGTAATCCCTGCTACTCAGCAGGCTGAGGCAGGAGAATCACTTGAACCTGAGGGGCGAAGGTTGCAGTGAGCCGAGATTGCACCACTGCACTGCAGCCTGGGTGACAGAGTGAAACTCCATCCCACCTCCACCACCCCCAAAAAAGAAGAGACACTCAGGTGACTACCACCCAGGCTTATAGTTTCTCTCTTTATTCCTTTTAAAGCAATTCTATCCAACTTATTTTAATTGTAGACAGACCAAAGACAGAATAGCAAGATGGTTAATGGAGGCCACTTGAAGTCTCCTCTCGGGTATCATAGAGAAAGTATTTTTGGAGATAGATGTGTAAACAATGCTAGGTATGAAAAGTAGAATAAGGCACCAGAATAAAGGGTTATGTTTTAATTAACTTTATCAAGATTGATATAGGGAAATACTTCCCAAAGGAAAGAATCAGAGGCTTCTACAGAGATACAGAGAAATAGACTTGAAACTCTACGGTGGCAGAGAGGTATGAACAGGACTGTGCAGCATGAAGTATAGGGACAGGCAAGGGGGAGGGGCATTGAGATGGAGGAAGGACTGTGCAGCATGAAGTATAGGGACAGACAAGGGGGAGGGGGCACTGAGACGGAGGAGAGCAAGAGCACCAGCCCGGGAGAGGCCAGGTCTTCACCATGCTAAGAGCTCAGATTAATCTTGTGGGATTTTTAAGCAAGCTGTGTTTTACAAAAATCCCTGTGGTCCTGGCCTGCAAGAATTCTATGTCAATAGTGGGAGATGAGGAGCAGGATGGGAATGAGACTGGAGACAAGAGCCTCGTGAGGTCATTGTTTGCTGTTCTTGCAGTGGTGTCACAACTACTGGAATCTCAGACTTTCAAAAGAAGTATTTGAAAATACAATTTCACTGGGCGCAGTGTCTCATGCCTGTAATCCCAGCACTTTGGGAGGCCGAGGTGGGCAGATCACAAGGTCAGGAGT
>CAUYOR010115716.1:0-13575 GCA_963573925.1 Callimico goeldii
TGGGGGGAAAAGGGGAGGGCCAGCAGGGAGGGGGAGCTGGGGAGGGATAGCCTGGGGATAAATGCCAAATGTGGGTGAAGGGGTAGAAGGAAGCAAAACACATGGCCATGATCTATGCAACTGTCTTGCATGTTCTGCACATTACCCCAAATCCTAAAATGCAATAAAAAAATTAAAAAATAAAAAAAATAAATAAATAAAAAATAAGAAGAAATCATTATAATCTCTTATAATTATTTTTATCTGAAACTAAACAGATGAATATTTACTATTTGTGATAGTTTAATTGTGTGTGTTAACTTGACTGGGCCACAGGGTGCCAAGACATATGACCAACCATTCTTTGGTCGTCAAGGTGTTTTTGGACAAGCTTGCCATTTCAATAGGGAGGCTAAGTAAAGCAGATTGCCCTGCCTGATACTAGTGGGCTTCCTCCAATCAATTAAAGATCTGAATCTAACAAAAAGACTGAGTAAAAGGGAATTCCTGTTCCCTGACTGTCTGAGGTAAAACACTGGTCTTTTACAGCCTTCAGATTCAGAATAAAATGTTGGGTTTTTGACGGACTAAAACTTGCTATTTTTTTTTTTTTGACTGGAATTTACACTCGGTTCTTCTCATTCTCAGTACTTGGAATTATAAGAAAATACCAATCAGTTCTCCTTGATATCCAGCTTTCTAATTCACCCTGCAAATCTTGAATATTGTCAGCTTCTAAAACCTCATAAGCCAATTCCTTATAATCAGTCTCTCTGTGTGTTTGTATTAATAAATACATATGCATGCATGTACATGTGCACACACACACACACACACACACACACACACACACACACACACACCACATGATACAGATATTGTTTCCTCTACTCTGGTGAAGCCAAATACAGTGTTATTTAAATAGTGATTTATATAAATAATTGCATATAATATATTGAAGGAATATTGAATTATACCCCCTTCCTTTACATTCTTTTCTCATTCACATCTATAGCATCTTTCTCTTGTATCCTTTTTTTATGTTATTAGTCATTCTATGACTATTTGCTGAAATATCTGATTATTCTGTAACTGCACTCTGTACATTAAAAGATATGTTTTCTAGGAATTTGCTTTTCACTTGTTGTTCTCTATACTTTCAGTTATCATGTCAGTAACTACTCTTCCTCAGTGCTCCCATAGAAATCTGAGCATATATATTATTTACACTGATATGGAACTTAATTAATTTGTCACATGCCTGTCTTTCTCACATAAAGACAAATTTGCTTAGGAATGTAGACTATTTTTAATTCGTTGCTCTATCCTAATTGCTCAGCATATTCCTAGGTATGCAAAAGGGCATAACACATTTCTTTTGTTGAAATAACTTGAACTGAACATTTAGTAGGGATAAACTGCAAGGAGAAAGTCAAGATTTTAATACTTTCTATAGGAAAAAAATATAATTATTTCTATAGCAAATTTTAAAACCCAAAAATATTTTGAAAGATAAAAGAGTAACAGAATTTGAGTAATCTGGTTCTGTGCAAATAGGAAATAGTAATAAACCAACCTGAACTGTTAGAATCAGTCTGATTCTAGAAAATGAAATTTACTAAAATGCTTCTCATCATGGTCACAATTGTTCTTTCTAACTTTCAATTTCTTTCAGTCACGCTAATTAAGTATGTTTAAAAAAAGTTGGGCAAAGTTATAAGTTTGAGTGTATGGAAGATTAACATGATACAATTGTAGAGTTTTCTATGTTTGATTACAGGGGAAATAAAATATTGGATAGTAGCAAGAACATAAGAGATCAGGTTGGCAGCTGAAAACTATTTAGTGAATTTACACAAGTGAATATACTCAAGTGAGAAGTTTCGGGGTGAAAACATAAGAGAAATTCAACCAAATTCTTCTAGTATGTATCAAGATATGTAATGTTAATTTTATTTTTAGTAAATAAGAATGTTAACATTATTCCTTTAGGCGAAGTTTAAAAATGAATGAATAAGCAAATTTTCCCTAAGTTTTAAGTGCCTTTCCAAAAATGTAGGATTTGGAGATAGAAATAAATTTAAAAGACAGGGCCTCCTTGCCTTTATTACAAAAGAACTGAGTAAATTAACCGGAAACACAGCAGGGTTTTATTATCAAAGAAGAAATTAGCTCAATGTTTTTTTAAACACAATTTGGGAAACTGTGAGTTCACTAGAAGGCAAAGTAAGAAATATATTTGACCTTCAATGAGAAGCATTAATTAACTCCTGTCAAGTTCTCTAATATGCTCTTTAATTTTCTTCCTTTCCTCTGCTTTCCTTCCTTTTCTCTTCCCTCTCTCTTTCCACTCTTGTCCTCTCATCTCCTTTCTCTTTCTCCTTAATGTTACTGATTCCTCACATTTTATATGATTAGCACCATAATAGCCATTCAAAATTACATAGGAATTATATTTCACCATCTTTCATTCAAGGACTACATAATTTGTTTGTGAACCAGCTAATGAATGATCCTTCATCATTCATTCACAAACCATTTTTTTTCCTTTATCAGTTCCACCATAGCTACTCGCTCTGCAAAGATAAATACAGCAAGATATCTTTTGTCAAGGTGCTCAGGATGACTACTGTAGTAGCATCCAAGCATATGAAAGAATTTAAAAATAGCTTGTGGAGTTTTAAAATACAGGGAGTCAAGCATAGCCAGACATATTGGGTCAAAGACTCTGGGGGTAGAGTCCAATGTTCACATGTTCTGAAAACGTTCACAGTTAACTCTAATATTTACCAGGGGATAAAAACATATGGCAGTTTGAGCACAAAAATACATAACAGAGTGCAAATGGTATAACAACAGTATTATGAAAAAGGTGGTTCTGATTGAAAAATTCGGTTGAAAAACTCTGATTACTTAAGTGCTTGCTTAATCAATGACATTACTGAGCACTGGTATTTTCTGCCAGTACTTCTGCAGCTTCTTTCTATTAGAGATGATGTTGATGTCCTCTCAGTAACACCACTTTGCCAAAAATGATTGTGTGTGTGGTGGGGGGAAGGTTGTGTGCTATTTCTTCACATAAAAAGAAACTTACAATATAAAATACATGGAATTCTAGCAAATTTCATGAATTTACACACTTGTCTTTCTTCTCTTCCTTATTCCTTCCTTTACAATGTAAAATACATGGGATTCTAGCAAATTTCATGAATTTACACACTTGTCTTTCTTCTCTTCCTTATTCCTTCCTTTCTTTCCTCTTTCCTTTGTTACTATATGACAAATATTGTTTTAGGTATTGATGAATTAGCTTTGGACAAAATACAAAATAGGCAGAGATTCATTTTCAGGAGCTGACATTTTAGTTTAGGGAGAAAAAAAATGTATTAAATACTAAATAAATACTAAATTAATTAATTAATTTTGGATTCCATTAACAAAAACACGAATATAAAATATGTTATCATGGAAAATGACTGAAAGGAGGGGGATACTCTAGCCAAAATAGTCAGAAATTATATTTAAATTGCTTCAGAAAAATTCAAAGTAGGGACTATACAAAGATAGGTGGAAGAATATTTCTGACAGAATAAAAGCAGATATAAAAGTCTAAAGATGAAATACACCTTAATGTATTCATGTAACTAAAGAAGGAAGCCAAGATACCTCAATCTTCAAATATCTGTGATCTAACTCATTTCAGGTGCGTGATGAAGATATGTTAAATCTACTTTAGCATGTAATGGTAACTAACCAAATTTGTATTTCAATTGATGGCTGACTTTTAATACAAAAATTGCATACTTTTTTCACCTTTATGATATTTTTCAACTTTTAATTAAAGTTCTGGGATACATGTGAAGGTTTGTTACATGGGGGAACTTCTGTCACAGGGGTTTCTTGTACAGATTATTTCATCACCTGGTATTAAGCCCAGTATCCAATAGTTACCCTTTCTGCTCTGTTTTCTCAAAACCCCTTCTTTGTATTAATGAGTTCTCATCATTTAGCTCCCACTTATATTTGAGAATATTCTGTATTTGATTTTCTGTTCCCGCGTAGTGAGCTAAAGATAATAGCCTCCAGCTCCACCCCTGTTCCCACAAAAGACATAATCTTGATCTTTTATGGTTGTATAGTATTCCACGGTATAAATGTACCACAGTTTCTTTATCAAATATGTTATTGATGACATTTGGGCTGATTCCATTCTTTGCTATTGTAAACAATGCTGCAATGAAGATTTGAATGCAATAGTCTTTATGATAGAATGATTTATATTCCTTTGGGTGTATAATCAGTAATGGGATTTCGGGGTTGAATGGCAGTTCTGCTTATAGAAGAGGAATTCTTTGAGGAATTGCAATACTGCTCTCCACAATGTTTGAGTTAATTTTACACTCCCGCCAACAGTGTATAAGCATTTTCTTTTCTCTATAACCTCACAAGCATCTGTGATTTTAAAATTTTTAATAATAGACATTCTGACTGGTATAAGATGGTATTTCATTGTGGTTTTGATTTGCATTTTTCTAACGATCAGTGATTTGAGCTTTTTCTCATATACTTGTTGGTATGTATTACTTTTTTTTTTTTGAGACGGACTTTCACTCTTGTTACTGAGGCTGGAGTGCAATGACGTGATTTCGACTCACTGCAACCTCCGCCTCCTGGGTTCAGGCAATCCTCCTGCCTCAGCCTCCTGAGTAGCTGAGATTACAGGCACACGCCACCTTCTTTTGAAAAGTGCCTATTCATGTACTTTGTCCACTTTTCAATGGGATTGTTCATTTTTTTTCTAGCGAATGCGTTAAGTTCTTTACAGATGCTGGCTATTAAACCTTTGTCAGATACATAGTTTGCAATTTTTTTTTCATTCTGTAGGTTGTCTACTTCTCCGTAGATAATAGATTTTGCTATGCAGAAGCTGTTAAGTTTAATTAGTTCTCACTTGTCAATTTTTGCTTTTGTCGTGATTGCTTTTGATCTTTTTGTCATGTAATCTTTGTCCCGAAATTTTTGTCTAGTCCTATGTCCTATGGTATTACTTGTCCTATGGTATTACCTAGTAATACCATAGTTTTTTATAGTTTTGGGTTTTATATTTAACTCCTTAATCCATCTTGAGTTGATATTTGTACACAATGTAAGGAAGTAATCTGGCTTCAATCTTCTGCATATGGCTAGCCAGTTTTCCAGAAGTATTTATTGAATAGCAAATCGTTTCCCCCTTGCTTGTTTTTGCAAGCTTTGTTAAAAATCAGATGGTTGTGGGTGCGTAGCCTTATTTCTGGGGGCTCTATTCTGTTTCATTGGAATATGTGCTTGTTTTTGTACCAGTACCATGCTGTTTTGATTACTGTAGCCCTGTAGAATTGTTTAAATTAAGACAATGTGATGCCTCTAGCTTTGTTTTTTTGCTTAGGATTACCTGGACTATTCAGACTCTGATATGGTTAGGCTTTGTGTCACCACTCAAATCTCATCTTGAATTGTAATCCTCAGGTACTAAAGGAGCAACCTGGTGGGAGGTGAATGAATCATGGGGTCAATTTCCCCAATGCTGTTTTCTTGATAGTGAGTGAGTTCTCATGAAATCTTATGGTTTCATAAGGAGCTGTCTCCACCTGATCTGTCTCTCTCCTGCTGCCATGCTTTCCCTTCTACCATAATTGTAAGTTTCCTGAGGCCTCCACAGCAATACAGAACTGTGTCAATTAAACCTCTTACCTTTCTTTATAAATTACCCAGAAATATTTGGGTAGTTCTTTATAGCACTATGAGAACAGACTAATACAGTAAACTGGTACTAGGAGTTTGAGGTACTGCTATAAAAATACTTCAGTGTGGAAGTGATTGTGGAACCAGGTAATAAGTAGAAGTTGGAACACTTTGGAGGCCTCAAAAGAAGACAGGAAGATTCTGGAAAGTTTGGAATTTCCTAGAGACTTGTTGAAAGGCTTTGACCAAGGCTGATGCTCTTATGAACAATGAAGTCCAGGCTGAGGTGATCTCAGATAGAGATGGGAACTTATTACCACCTGTAAAAAGGTCACTCTTGCTATGTTTAACAAAAAGTCAATTAAACTTTTTTCTTTATAAATTACCCAGTCTTGGGTATTTCTTTATGGCAGTGTAAGAAAAGAGTAACAGATGCTATTTTTTGATTCCATATAAATTTTAAAGTCATTTTTTCTAGTTCTGTTAAAAATATCATTAATAGTTTGATAACAGTATTGAAATTGTGATTGTTTTTGGCAGTTTGGCCATTGTAAAATGTTGACTTTCTTTCCATGAACATGGGATGTTTTTCCATTTGATTGTGTCTTCTTGGATTTATTTGAGCAGTGTTTTGTAATTCTCATTGTAGAGATCTTTTACTCTCTGATTATCTATATTCTTGGTATTTTATTCTTTATATGCCAATTGTGAATGAGATTCCCTTTCTAATTTGGCTATTGGTTTGGCCATTGTGGATGTACAGGAATGACCAGCTGCAGAGAAGAATCACTGCATTCTGAGAGCTGCAGAGACAACCTGCTGGCAGAGAGGAGCCACCCTATCTGCTAAGAAATACAGAGACCTGCAGAGACCTACAGAGATGTCAGAATGACTTGCCTAAGGAGAACAGCCACCCTCTCCAGGACCTCCTGTCTGCTAAAAGCTGAACACTTGACTGGATGACCTGCCTACAGAGAGGAGCTACCCACTCCTCTGAGCTATTCTAACACTAAATAAAACTCTTCTCCATCACCCTTCACTTGTCTGTGTACTGCGTTCTTCCTGGACACAGGACAAGAACTGGGCTGAGGTGCTGAGGCCACAGAGGTTTCCAGCCAGAAAAACTGACACTCCAGACATCTCATAACACTAAGGTAGTATAGGCAGTTCCACAGCAGAGGCAGTAGAGGGAGGCTTTTAGTTGCCCCAGGGGCCAGAGCTCCTACTGGCTTGATAGTTCTAGTAGTACACAGTGAGAGCCAGGTATAGAGAAACCTCCCAGTAAAGAGATACAGAAATGCGCAGGGATTTACCAAACTGTTGCCAGCCCCAATGCATCTGTACAAGATGGCTGAAGACTTTGGTTGGGAGGTCTTCTCCAGTGAGGACAAATGGGAGCAAAGACTCACTTAAAAGAGCTATCTGGCCATGTTTCCATACAGTAACTGTGCTGTGCTGAAGAACCACTTCACCACTGGGTGGCTTGGACTCTACAATGCCCAAAGGCTGGAGCAGCTAAGTTGCCCAAATAGCAAAGATAGTGGCCCACACCTCATCTGAGAGCTCCATCCCAGGGATGTTTTAAATCCCTGTCAGCTAGAGAAAACTGATGGGGTGGCTGGCAGCAACCTTGGTTAGGAGGCCCTGCCCAGTGATCAAGAGTAAAATTGGGGACTGACTTCAAAAAGTAGTATGGCCCTGTTTTCACAGAGCAACTGTGCTGTGCCTGAGGATTGCTTCTGTCTTTAGTTAACTTGGACTATCCAAAGCCCAAAAGCTGGAACAACTAAGTCCACAAAACAGCAAAGATGGTAGCTTCTTCCACTAAGAATTCCATCTCAGAAAGTTGCAATGATGCTACTGGTGGCTGATTAGAATTTTAAACCAGTAGCTCTTATCCTGTGAGGCACCATGGAAGTGGGGCCTGCAGATTTTTATGACTCAGCCTCTTGGATTCAGTCTCTTTTCTAGGGGTATATACAGGGTTCGACATTCCTCTTTGCTGGAGTTGCAGCTACCATTTCTGGGAAGCCCAGAAAGCCTGGGTATCTCAGTTCCCATATCTCCATGTATACTTGAGTGACTACTCTGCAAAGACTCCATGCAGCTCTATTAGACTGAAGGCCCTGGTGGAGCAAGTTCACAAGGAGATCTCCTGATTGAGGGTTGCAAAGATCTGTGGGAGAAGCATGGTTTCCTGGGGTCACATATTCATTGACTGCTTCCGTGGGCAGAGAAGTTTGGCCTGGCTCCATATTGCTCCCAGATGGGCCAGCATCCTACCTTGGTTTTTTTCCATTCTCTGTGGGTCAAGTGTTTCCTTGATTAGTCTCAATGCTTGTACCTAGATGTTTCAATTGAAGGTGCTGTATTTACTTGCCTCTTTTGTTCTGCTCCATGAGAACCATGTACTCTAGCTACTTCATGTCAACCATCATGGCCACCCTTCTAATCATATACAATTTTGAATGTGAAAGCTAATTGGGTCTTTTTTTTCCATTTCTTTAACCAAAGAAGACAAATTAATAAGGTCCATGTTTATTACAGCCTCTATCCCTGCTGAAGGACTTGCGGTACAAATATCTCACTGAATTTATCTTTTTGGCTTACTTTACAGTATATAATTAAATATACATGTAACACTTTTTAATAATTTAATCCATATCTATATTTCTACTAATAGGTGTAACAGAAACCATACAACTTGAATAACTTTTTCCGGGTAACATACTTATAAGTCTATATAATTTCAGAATTTAGCTACTTTGCTATTGAGCTCTTCCTAGCTTTGTTGATTACTCAGGTGTATGTTGCAGTGATAGCTCATCCTACTCTATGTAAACAACTCAAAGTATATGCAATTCTAATGAAAAAAGTGACAGTCTCTGCAATCAGAGAGCAAAAATATATTTGAACATAAGTTTGAAACAGCATAATCTAGCAGAAATACAGTAACAGAAAACATGACTAATTAAAAAAGCTTGTGACTTTACACACTATGCAATTGGTTGAATTAAGACATATTTTAAGCTTTGTGTGTGTGTGTGTGTGTGTGTGTGTGTGTGTGTAGAGGTAAAAATAAAAATAAAAATTTAAAATATGGAAATTAAAAAGTCTGCTTTTCCTCCTGGTTATATTATTTCTACAGTTAACATTATATTTCATGGATTTTTTTCTCTGTCATGTTGGCATAGATTCACATTGCTGTTAAACTGTGTAAATTATAATGTAGTGTTCTTTTTTTAAAAAAAATGTGTCAGGGTGGTTGCTTTTGTGCCCAGAGCAATATGACAAGCATATGGCCAAATAAACTAAACAAACAAGAAATTAAAATCATGAATCTGAGCAAGAACAATTTTAGAAGAGATTTTAATATATTTTACTGAGTTATACATGATTCCAAATATAACAGGATTTATAATACATAAAGTAAAGCTGTAAAAATTGAAAATTAAACCATTGCTATGCATAGTATATCATGCATGCCATTATAATGGAAAAAAAGCAAACAACTCTTCAAGGTCACAATTGCTCTGTAATAAGCAATTGTTAACAAGTTTGTTAAAGTGTTTACCACTGTTCTGATTTCTAAGCAAGAAAAACTTTATTAAACTAAAGGCAATTAATTTTAAAATGCTTCAATTTGCAGCTAATGAGCCTACAGAATTCATTACCAGTGAAGGTCACAGAACTAACTAGATTCCTGAATATATCTTTATCTCTGGCTGTATAAATGACTAAGCTGAGTTTTGGGAGGTCTAGCAGAGAGCAATCAATCAGACTGCCACCCAGCAATAGGCCTCCAGTGAGGCACTCTAAAGAAAAATGCCGGAGGGAATTCTATGGACCATGTGCACTGTAAGTTCCATTTATTTTTAAAAATTTAACTCTAATTCTGTAAAAAAGCTTGCTTGAAGTGTCCTATGCTTCCTAATATAAGAAAATAATGAAATGTCTTATATTATAGCTAACAAATTTATAAGCTCTTAAAAATCTACTTGGAATAAAATATTTTCTATTTATAGGTCAATAAAGTATCATTGATAAAGAAGATTATAGCAATGAATAGTAGACAGAATATGACATACCAAAGTCCTTAAAGAAGCACCACATAAACCACCTTTTGGCCACAGAGGCTGAGATTGAATTGAAAAGTATTTTTAATCATGTTTAACTATTCATTTGCTTATTCCATTATTAATTTTTATATTTATTTACTTGTCCCATTATTAATTTTTGTTTTATTGTTCATTTTTGAATGATTATTTGTTAAATAACTACAGAGCAATAAGTATTAAATAGGGCTGTATGAATAAGAAACCAAAAACAAGGCCGGGCACGGTGGCTCAAGCCTGTAATCCCAACACTTTGGGACGCCAAGGCGGGCGGATCACGAGGTCAAGAGATCGAGATAATCCTGGCCAACATGGTGAAATCCCATCTCTACTAAAAATACAAAAATTAGCTGGGCGTGGTGGCGTGAGCCTGTAGTACCAGCTACTTGGGAGGCTGAGGCAGGAGAATTGCTTGAATCTGGGAGGCAGAGGTTGCAATGAGCCAAGATTGTGCAACTGCACTCCAGCCTGGTACCTGGCAACAGAGTGAGACTGTCTAAAAAAAAAAAAAAAAACAAAAGTAAGAAAGACAGAAACTAAAAACAAAATGGATTATCCTCTAAAGAAATTTAAACCATACTGAATGGTATAAGGTATCCTTTCCAAATTAATATGGTTTGGCTGTGCGCCCCCCCAAATCTAATCTTGAATTGTAACTCTCAAAATTCCCATGTATTGTGGGAAGAACCCAGTGGGAGGTGATTGTATTATGGGGGTGAGACTATCCTGTGCTTTTCTTATGATGGTGAATAAGTCTCATGAGATCTGATCATTTTAACAGTGGGTGTCTCCCTGCACAAGCTCTCTCTCTTTGCCTGCTGGCATGCATGTAAGATGTGACTTTCTCCTCCTTGCCTTCCTCCATGACTATAAAGCCTCCTCAGCCATGTGGAACTGTAAGTTCATTAAATCCATTTTTCTTCCCAGTCTCAGATATGTCTTTATCAGCAGCATGAAAACAGACTAATACACAACTATAATAATGTTCATTGTAGCTATCATAGAAACTTCTTATCATATGTTAGAACAACTAATATTTGGTCAAGTCACCAATTGTTATAAAAAAGTTATTTTAAAAATCTGGGCATCGTGGCTTACAACTGTAATCCCAGCACTTTGGAAGGCAGAAGTGGGCAGATCACTGGAGGCCAGGAGTTTAAGATCAGCCTGGCCAACATGGTGAAACCCTGTCTGTAGTAAAATTACAAAAATTAGCCAGGTATGTTGGCACACACCTGTAATCTTAGCTACTTGGGAAGCTGAAGCAGAGGAATCTCTTGAACCCCAGTGGCAGAGGTTGCAGTGAGGTGGGATAGTACCACTGCACTCCAGCCTAGGTGACAAAGTGTGACCCTATTTAAAAAAAAGTTATCCTTCTCTTCTAGTTTTTTTAAGGAAACATTGGTCTGCTCTGACTTGTTAGGCCTTGCCTAAAGTTGAAAGTCTGTAAAGTATGTGTCTCCAAGTTCAATAATATTGTGTCTGCATTTTACAACAGAGCCTTTGGAAGTGCAAGACAGGACAAGACCAGTTTGGAGCCTGTTGAATAATACTGGCAATCTGTTATGAGTATCTGAATAACAGCACCAGTGTTATGGACAGAAAGGGGGACTTTCTCTGTTATATATAACAGCATAGAGCAAAGGATAGTCAGAACATGTGGCTTATTGGATGTTGGTGAAGGAGAAGGTTTCTGGCTTGAATCATTTGATTCTATTGATGTAGAAGACTGACAGGACTTATTTTCTGGTCACAACTCTATTGGCCAAAGTGGGATCTAGTTCAGATAGGATAAAGTGAAGATACCAGAGGAAACCAGCAGATGGCAATGAAAGTGATTTCTAGCTGACTTCGTTATGCATTAGCATAAGACACTTCTACCAATGCCATGACAGTTTACAAATGCTATGGCAATGGCCAGGAAGCCACCACCCCTTTCTCAGAAAGTTCTAAATAACCTGCCTTTCAATTGGCATTAATATACCTCTTTGTTTACATGAAATTGAATGTAAGTTTAAGTAGGTATTAATAAATTTACCAACAGCCTATATATTGCTAACTCTAAACACACTAACCTATGAGTTAGCACTGCATTGCAAGAAGCAGTAACATTTAATAAAATCAATAAAAGATTGTTAACAGAGCCAAGTGTGGTGGCTCATGCCTGTAATCCTAGCATTTTGGGAGGCTGAGGCAGGCAGATCACTTGAGCTCAGTCGATTGAGACCTGGCCAACATGGTGAAATCCCATCACTACTAAAAATACAAAAATTAGCTGGGCATGGTGGTGAGCACTGGTAATCCCAGCTACTCAGGAGGCTGAGGCAGGAGAATTACTTGAACCTGGGAGGCAGGGATTGCAGTGAACCGAGATCATGTCACTATACTCCAGCCTGGACAAGAAGAGCAAAATTCGGCACCACCCATGACAAAATAAAAAGATTGCTAACACTGCTGGCTTGCCCTTGAATTCTTTCCTGGGAGAAGCCAAGAGCCCTACAATACTAAGCCCCAATTTTAGCCTTGCCTATCCTCTATCACTGTCATTTGAAATATATAAAATATGTTTGAGACAAACCAGTCAAAGGAAGAAATCAATAGGTAAGATTCGTGGCATGTTAATTTTTGTGTCTTGATGATGCCAGAAGATTGCAAGTAGTCAAAGAGTATGTAAGAATGGAGCTCACGGTAAAGACATTTGGCCAGTATTTTCCATCTTTAATCAGAGACAATGAAGCAATTTTGTGAATTTCAAATCATAAATCTGTAATTTTTTTTATTGCAGTGTATATCTTTATTCAGTTTAACTTTGAAAAGCTAAAAATGTTTTGCCTAAAATTTACAAAACTAAGTGGAAAAATGTTAATTTTCAAATATATATATATATATATATTTTGCAGTTTATGGTATGTATTTATACTTCTGAAGTTATGAAAGCTTAAAATTAGGCTAAAATTTATAGGTACCTTCTGCTCAAATGTGGCCTGAAAAAGAATCATTTAATGGACAACAATAAGTTACAGGAGAAAAAAATAAAAGAAGAAGATCGTTGAAGGGAGGACAAAAGAAATAGTATTTAAATGAATAAATAAATGGTTTCAAATAATTTAGATTGGTAAAATTAGAATTGGACTGAACAATTCAATGTACATTTTACATCAAGGAGGAGTTCATTCTTTTATTTGAATGTTTCAAGTAGAAGCAAGTTTCCCAAATGGTACATAGGACATGAAAAAATAAAGACAGAGATAATAATTCATACTGTGGGGATGAGAAAGGACAGAAACTGGGGAGTAGCTGGGAGAGTTCAACATTAAGTAAAGCATTTTACTTTGGGTGCTTGTGTATAGTTTTTAGCATATTTCAAACATGAACAGACTTTTCATTTGATAACAAAGAATCCAGTGATATGGAAGTGAAAGATTACAAACATAGGAAATAATTGACCAAAATTCTGAAGCAATTAGAAGTGACCAAATAAGGATCTGAAATAAAGAACTAAGCCTTAAAAGTAGATTAGAGGATGAAAACATAGATTTGTAGGTTTATAGGCAAAACTCTTAAATATTATTTGCTAAGGGAATTACATTTTTAAGCCATTCTTTCATTTTCTTTTTTTCTTTTCTTTCTTTCTTTCTTTTTTTTTTTTTTTTTTTGAGATGGAGTTTCGCTCTTGTTACCCAGGCTGGAGTGCAATGGCGCAATCTCGGCTCACCGCAACCTCCGCCTCCTGGGTTCAGGCAATTCTCCTGCCTCAGCC
>CAUYOR010115719.1:0-15860 GCA_963573925.1 Callimico goeldii
CATCCCTCCCTCATCCCCTCATCCCTCCCTCATCCCCTCCTCCCTCCCCATTCTTCCCTCATCCCCTCATTCCTCCCTCATCCCCTCATCCCTCCCTCATTCCCTTACCCTCCCTCATCCCCTCATCCCCCCATCCCTCCCTCATCCCTCCCCATCCCTCCCCCATCCCTCCCTCATCCCCTCATCCCCTCATCCCTCCCTCATTCCCTTACCCTCCCTCATTCCCTCATCCTTCCCTCATTGCCTCATCCCCCCCATCAGCCGAACTCCTCATCCCCTTCTTAGATCCTCCCCTCATTCCTTCATCTCACCCCTCCCTCATCCCCTTATCCCCTCTTTTCACCCTCTTCCCTCACTCCGTCTGCCTTCCCCTCACCCCCGTCCCCTCACCCCCTCTTCCTTTACCCCCTCGTCCCTGTATCTCCCAATTCCCTCACCCTCCTCCCCTTGCCCCTCATTCACTCCTCCCTTCATTCCCTCCATCCCCTTTCCTTCATTTATTTTCTCCCCTCACCCCTCACTCCCTCACCCCTATGCCCTCATCCCCTCACCCTCTCCTTTCTTCCTCCCCTTCTTCCCTCATCTCCTCCTCCCCTCACCCCTCCTCCCCTCATGCCTCACCTCCTCCTCCTCTCCCCTTATCCCTCCTCCCTCCTCTCCTCCTCCCCCATCCCTTATTCCCTCCTCCCCTCCTCCCTCCTCATCTCCTCCCCTCATCCCTTATTCCCTCCTCCCCTCCTCCCTCCTCCCTCCTCCCCTCCCTCCTCCCCTCCCTCCTCCCCTCATCCCTTACCCTGATCCGCATAGCAGACACTAAGCAAGCAGGCTATGTCCTGGCCTGTGACGCCGCAGTGATGTGACCTGATTCAGGAGCAGAGTCCAGTGATGATGTCAGCCAGGGCAAGGGGGACTGTGGGGCTTCCCGGTGGGGAGGGCGCACCAGGAAAGAGTGAACTTGCCTGAGCTTGGGGCACAAAAGGAGCCCATGAGTAGAGGTGGAGGGGAGAGTGGGGAGAGGGGGCTCCCGGGCAAGACTGAGCCCCTGACCTGGCACTGCCTCTGAGGCCAGATCTTTTCTAGGATTCTCCTTCTCCTAGGACAGCGACCTCCAGGGCCATGCCGTCGAGGGAGGTGGTGGGGAGCAGTGACAGGCAGGTGGTCTCCCAGCTGGTGTGGCATCCAGGGTGGCATGCAGTCAGGGCACCAGCTCTGGCTGTGTCGGCCACTGCAGCCCAGCCCCTGCCAGTACAGCCCAGGCCAGGGCCTTGTCCAATGTTGCTCAGAGCCCGTGCCTTCCTCAGGCCCACGGGGACAGGACGAGGCTCTCTCCCACTGCACCCCACACACTCCTCACCTCTGTCGAGCCTGTGCCTGGCACCTGGCAAGCCTGCCACCCCATCCCCTATGTCTAAGTCCTTGGTGGGCTTCATGATCCAGCTGCAATGGGCCCTCCTCCAGGCAGCCTTTCTGACTCTGCCCACCTCCTTCTCCCCTGCCCAGCTGTAGGATCTCTCCCTGTGTGGATCTACTGTGCATTTGCCCCCAGGCCAGGTTTCACGCTGTCGAGGGCAACGTCAGGCTTCCCAGTTGTATATTTCCTCACAGGACAGAGCCCAGGAGTAGGGCTCAGTCAGGCCAGGAGTGGGGAGCTGGGAGGGTGGGGCCAGCAGTGACCAGGGCTCAGGCTGGAGGTGGAGAGGCTGCAGGGCAGGGTAAGGCTGTGGCCCTCGGGTGCCTGGCCCAGCTCTTGCAGTTGGCGTGGCCCCATGTGGATGCCAGAGTCCAGCTTTCATCCCAGAGACTGGCTTGGGCTGCCTGTGTTCCCTGCTCTCTGTTCTGGTGGCAGGGCTCTCGGGCTGCGTGGCAGGCGGTGCCATGTGACTGCCGTGGGTCCCCTCCAGACCCTGTGGACTGTGTCTCTGAGGTGGGGGTTCAGGCACGATCCCCTGCTCTTAGTGCGTTCACCCGCGGGCGAGGAGGGCCTGCCCTGGCTGCCATCCATGGCCTCACCCTGTTAGATTACTTCCCTGGAGAACCTGGGTCACTCCCTCTCAAGAAACGTCCTTCCCAGAGCACCTATGTGTTTCTGTTGAAGCTTTGAGCATGGGGCTTACTGTTCAGATTCTCCACAGAGGCAGTTGCCCTGTGATGCCCGCCTTGCCCGTCAGCTTGCTGGGTGACTTGAAGAAGAGCCCGGCACCACCATCTCAGCGGCGTGTGCACACCCTGAGGGTCCCTTTGCAGCAGCGTGTTACACGGTCAGGTACAGAATAACCCAAGCTGAGCAGTAGCCTCTGCAGCCTTGGAGGGTGCGGGCGGAGTCCCAGCCACCTGCTCCGGTTCCTGGACGCGGGTCTGTGGCCAAGCCAGGGCCTGAGAACACGGCCCACAGCATGTGTGTTGCCTTTGTCAACAAAACCTTCTCAGCAAGCGCTCAGGGCTCCCCATGTGCACTCTCCCTCGTTTGAGTTCTGAACCTTCTCTGCCCCGAGCTGAAGGTGGGGTGAAGATGGTCCTTTCTCGGCCCCAGCAGAGGGCAGCCTCAGTCCGAGGCTGGAGGAGCGAGCCACCGGAGAGGCCTCCTGGGCGCCACTGCTCCGCTTCCCGGTCGGCTTTGGAAGGAACTGTGCTGATCAGCCTTGTCCTGAGAGAGGACCGTTCATAACTAACCCACCTCGGGCGCTCCGTGGGTGGCGGTGCAGCCTGACCCCTGCAGCCATCTCTTTCTTTAAAAGTGGGTTCCCTGAGCACAGCAAATCAGAGGAGGGGCTGAGGAACCAGGAGCAGCAGGTGCGGGGCGGGATCGCCTTGCTGGGAGGGGCAGAGGTGAGACTTGGGTGCTTAGGCCCTGTCCTGGCTGTTGGTGGTAGGGCCTGGGTCCCCAGCTGTGGAACGGTGGGATGTGGGAGAGTCTGCGGGATATCCGGGCAGCTGCTGATGGCAAAGCTCCATCCAGGCTAACTCGAGGCTCTGCCAGTGGGGCTGCCCCCATCCTGGCATTTCTGCTTCAGGGGGTCTGGGCTGGGGCTGAGAATCTGTATTTCTAGCAAGTTCCCACCCCAGGCTGCATGTCTCCTCCTTGCTGATTCTGAAGGTTTTGTAGCTGTCACGTGGGGTAGAGTGAGGGGGGCTTCAGGGGATGGGACCTGGAGCAACCTCGTGCCTGCTCCTGGAGTGGGGGTCCTGGCGTGGTCTCCAAGGCCCTCTGAGCCCACATCCTGCAGCGTGATCTTGGTCACGTCTCAGCCTTCCTGGGTCTTGGTTTCCTGCTGCATGATGGCGGGGCACCCGTCGGTGGTTCCCATGCTGTGCCTGCAAGCTCGGTGGGTCCCAGCTGGTAGTGGGGGTCCCGTATGGGTGAGCTGGTACCCTGCCAGCCTGCTCCACCCCAGTCTGCCAGCCGCTGTCCCCTCTGATCTCACTTGGGGTCTGGGTAAGACCTGTCCTCCCTTTGTAGAGGCTTGAGTGGCACAGGGGGACCAAGGAGTGTTGCCAAGGATCCTCCTGGCCCTGGATTCCAGGGTCTCCTGCCCGTGACCAGGTGGAGCAAGGCAGTCTGTGGGCCAAGGGCTGGTTGAGAGACCTGGCTGTAGCTCTGCAGGGCAGAGTGGGTGGCCTCTGGGACACAACAGTGGTTTGGAAATGACCCAGGGGCATAACAGTAGCTGTACCCAAGTTAGACCCTGGCCCAGATGGCCATCTTGGCACCTGGAGGATGGGATGGTGGTCTGGGAAGGCCCCTTCCATGCTGTGCACACAGCCCTGTAAGGCCCCCTCCCACCATTCCCTCCCCAGCTCACATGTGAGACTCCACCACAGTCAGGTTCTCAGATTCTAGTCCACTGGGGTCTGAGCGGGGCAAAGCCACATACCACCTGGACTGAGAAAATCTCTGCTAGGACCCCCAAAGGGGCTGTTGTGGCCTCATGTGGATCTGCTGGGACCCCTACGGGGCTGTTGTGGGCCTTGTGTGGATCTGCTAGGACCCCAAAGGGGCTGTTGTGGCCTCGTGTGGATCTGCTGGGACCCCAAAGGGGCTGTTGTGGCCTCGTGTGGATCTGCTGGGACCCCAAAGGGGCTGTTGTGGCCTCGTGTGGATCTACTAGGACCCCAAAGGGGCTGTTGTGGGCCTCGTGTGGAAGTGGGTTTGTGTTCTACTTACTGCCCCAGGCCTGGCTCCAGCAGAGCCCACTGGTCCTAAGGAGCAGCCCCTGCCTGGCCTTGGGGTCCTGCCTGCCTCACTGGACTCACTTCTTTGCTGTGTCCCACTTGGGGGCCAAGAAGCCCCAGGATGGGGCAGGAACATAGCTCCTGATGACCAAGGAGTGCCTGGGCTGGGAGGACTCAGTGCTTTCTGAAGGGCGCACAGAAGGGAGTGGGTGCTGATAGCCCTGCTGGTCCTGATCCTGGGGCCAAGGGGTGAGGGGTGGGCAGGCTCTGTCTGCATACACACAGATGGAAGAGAAGGAAGGGGAACAGAAGCAAGCTGAGGCCCTTTAGAGACTTTAGGCAGGAGATAGAGGGTCCAGCGCGGGGCCAAAGGGTTGGGCCTACCAGAGACAAGGCTGATGGGACCCAGTGCATAGAGGAAATGAGGATGATAGTGATGCTAGGGTGTACTGGATAATGATGTGTACCCAATAGTAACGCTGACGTGTACCAGATAGTGACATGTACCAGATAGTGGCGCTGACGTGTACCAGATAGTGACATGTACCAGATAGTGACGTGTGCCAGATAGTGACATGTACCAGATAGTGACATGTACCAGATAGTGGCACTGACGTGTACCAGATAGTGACATGTACCAGATAGTGGCGCTGACGTGTACCAGATAGTGACATGTACCAGATAGTGGCGCTGACGTGTGCCAGATAGTGACATGTACCAGATAGTGACATGTACCAGATAGTGACATGTACCAGATAGTGGCACTGACGTGTACCAGCTCCAGGCCCTGTTTTCACCACATTCAAGTATTAGCTCATTTAATCTGCAGGACATCTTGAGTTAGGGCCAATTACTACACCCCATGGTACTAACAAGGAAATGGGCACAAAGCTGTCGGCGACATCCTGAGGCCTGCAGCCATGAAGTGGCTCTGCGGCATTCCAAGCGGTCTGAGGCACTTGTTCCAGGCCAGGCTGCAGTGGCCCCAGCCCTGGCAGCAGGCCTGACCCTCCACAGGACCCCGGAATGTTTCAGGAGAGGAGCAAATCCCTCCCGGCCTTTGTCTTGGCTCCCAGGCCATCTGCCTGGTCCAGCTGAGGACAGATGCAAGGCTCTCACAGCAGACCCCGGGGAAGGGGGTGTCTGCAGGGCCAGGGCCAGGGCCAGGGCACTCCCCCTGGGCTCGCAACCCAGCCCTGTGTGCAGCAAGAGCCTGGGGCCATGAGCCCCGGCGTGCACCTGTCACGCTCCTCAGTTATCTGCCCTGGGCCCTGTGCTGTGCTTGTTCTGATGTCTCCATTTCTTCTGTGTGTGTACGTGTGTGTCCTGGCTGCCTCCACCTTTAGCGTTTCATTGGGAAATGACACTAGGTACAGCTCACTTTTCTCTTCTGCCCTCGCTTGGTCTGTCCTCTTCTGCTTTCCCAAGTTCCTCTTCCTCAGCGTCCGCCTGCTTCTCTGCCCTTTCTCTGACTGCCCCCTGTCCTCACTCTTCCGGGGTCGCTCCTTGGTGATGTGTGTCTGATAGTGGCTCTCCCTGGTCCCCCTGCTTCCTCCTACATCCCGACATGTGAACTCCATGCCCTGTGTCCAGACCATGCTGTGCAGTAAACAGGGCAGCCTGGCACCACCTGTGCCCCACTGAGGCCTCAGGAGGGCCCGGCCGCCTTGGAACCTGTGTGGCCACCCAGCAGTGTGTGTCGATGTCTCTGAACTGTGTCCTCACAAGGATGCTTGGAGGGGAGCTGGGCGAGGCTGGGCGGATGGCGGGATGGGGCAGCTGAGGGTGCTGCCCAGAGTCTGTGGAGCGGCCGCACTCTGGATTCAGGCAAATTGCCTGCCCTGGGTATGACCAGTCCTCCCTGTGGGCACCAGGCCCGAGGAAGGAGCTCAGTTGCTCTGCCATCCAGAGGGCTGAAAACAGGAACTCTCACATAACAGAAAACCCTGTTCTGGAGCAGAGGGCACCCAAGGTGTTTGCAGAATGCAGTTTAACCCCATGGGGATGTAAAATCCCAGGGCCCTGGGGTTGGCCCTGAGCCGCCCTGGGATGGAGTATGCAGGTGGCTGGCTCAGGCTGTGCTCACTGTAACTCCGGGTTGGCGATCAGGGACACAGCGTGGCCGCTGCTGTTCCCTGTGTGCTACAGAGAGCTGCTCTTGTGCACGGCCTCGCAGCAGCCGCCCTGCCTCCAAGCCAAGCATCCTAGCCCTGGGCCTTCCTCTGCCTGATGGACCAAGGGTGAGTCCATTGTCGGAGGAGATGGACCATGGAGGGTTCTGGCAAACCTGGGCAGGTCCCCTTCAGGTCCAGGGAGAGATGGCGGTGCCTCCTTACTCAGACTGAGACTGGAGTGGGTCCGGCACAGGCTCTGCCCTCTGTCTCCCTGCCTCTGCCCTTCCCCTCCTCCCCGCCTCTGCCCTTCCCCTCCTCCCCGCCGAGGCCCCTCCCCTCCTCCCCGCCGAGGCGCCCTCCCCCTCCCCGCCGAGGCGCTCCCCCCCACCCCGCCAAGGCCCCTCCCCTCCTCCCCGCTGAGGCCTCTCTTCTTACCCTCCCTTCTCCTTTCCCTTGTTCCCACCATCCCAGCTCCCCGCCCTGCCTCCCTCTCTGCCCTTCTTCTCATTCCCCGCCACCTCCTCTCCTTCCAGCCTCAGCGTGACAGCTGGGGCACCATCCGTGGTAGAGCTGGGAAAACGCTGGGCTCACCCCCATTGGGGCTTCCAAGAGTCCCCACTCTCTGGGTCCTGAGTAAGGAGGTGCCCGTCCTTCCTGGCACCGCCGCCCGGGCTTCCAGCCTGTGCCTCCAGCCGCACCCTTGCGGCTGCTCCACGTCTGTCGCTCTGTCTGCATGTCCCTGGCCTGGCTGAGAGCAGCCCCCTGCCATCAACTTCTCCTTGGTCTCTGCTTCCTTCCAGGACCTTTTACCAGTTTGAGGCTGCGTGGGACAGCTCCATGCACAACTCTCTCCTGCTGAACCGGGTCACTCCTTATCGAGAGAAAATCTACATGACACTCTCTGCTTACATTGAGGCAAGGCACCCATGCCAGGGCACACCACCAAGACCACCCAGCCCCCAAAGCTCAAGGTTCTTGGGCGCTCTGGACAACCCCAGATGACCTAGACACTTTTCAGAGGACTTCTCCCTGCATTAAATCCACGTGCCTTTTTTTTTTGACTGGACTGCAAGGTTGAACACATAAATCCATTTGCTTTTTGTATGTGTGTTTTTTTAAGACGGAGTCTCGCTCTTGTCTCCCAGGCTGGAGTGCAATGGCGTAGTCTTGACTCACTGCAACCTCTGCCTCCCAGGTTCAAGCAATTCTCCTACCTCAGCCTCCCAAATAGCTGAGATCACCACGCCCTAATTTTTGTATTTTTAGTAGAGACAGGATTTTGCCATGTTGGCCAGGTTGGTCTTGAACTCCTGGTCTCAGGTGATCCGCCTGCCTTGGCCTCCCGGAGTGCTGGGATTCCAGGCATGAGCCATCACACCCGGCCTCCATGTGCTTTCAATGGCAGTTAACTCACTGCTAAACTTAGTGTGTGGGTGTTGTCCTTGGGAGGCAAGATGGCTGCAGCCACCAGACATGAGTCTATGTTCCCAGCAGCACAAAAACAAGCGTCCCATCCCCACACCCCTCCTCCACCGCCAGGGTGTACAGTCCGCCAGCCATGGCCAGACCTGGGCTGCGCCTCCCTTCCAAGTGCAAGAGTCGACTGGAAGCATGGGCGTTGCTTGCTGGTGGTAGTAGTGAGGGAGAGAGGGTGGGGAGCCATGGCGGGGCATCTGCAAGGCACGGCCCCTCTCCTCAGTTACAGCTGAATTATTCCAGCATCACATGGGGACCATGTGCCCCACTCACGGGAAGGTGCTGAGGTTGTGCTGGGGAGATGCTGGCAGAGCTCTTCCCAGTGATTCCTTGGGACGCCTCAGCCACGCACAGCAGCAGCCCCCACTTGAGGAAGACAAGGGGCCAGCTGTTTAGCAGTCAGCATGTCAGCCACCAGGAAGTCATTTTCTGTGGCATTTGAGTTGAAATGCACACGCTCAAACCAGGTCTGCTTTGATCCTCACAGATGTTCCGGGGTTGGGAGGGTGTTGCCCCAATTCTGTGGTGAGGAAGGTGAGGCCTGAGCGGTGAGCCTGTGTCTGGGACCCTCGGGGTCTCCACACGTGGAGACTTGCCCCTCAGGCTGCCCAGGGGTGGACAGGGCTGTGGCTGTCTGTCCCCAGCAGGGTTTGGCTTCAGGCCAGGAGCAGACAGTTTCTCCTGCCTGGGTTCAGGCCACACCTGAGGCCCTGGGAAGGCCCTGGGGCTGCCAGTCAGTGCTGGGCCAGCTGGGAGAAGGCTGGAAGGACACCTGGGCACCTGAGGTGACCCGTGCCTGAGCCCGGCCCTGCCTGTCTCAGATGGAGAACTGCACGCAGCCAGCCGTCATCACCAAGGACTTCTGCATGGTCTTCTATTCCCGTGACGCCAAGCTGCCCGCCTCGCGCTCCATCCGAAACCTGTTCGGTAGTGGGAGTCTTCGGGTCTCGGAGAGGTAAGCCCCCGGGTGAGGCCGCCCGGACTGCCACCCTGGTCTCCGTGCAGGCTAGGCTGGGCTCTGCCTGACAGCAGTCCTTGGGCCACACTCCCAGCTGGCTCCCTGCGCTGGGTCCCCTCCCGCTCACCCCTGATGGAGGCTCTGCGGAGGCCACGGTGCCTGCAGGGGACAGTGATACCACAGTGAGGGGCATGAGGAGGCCTGGGCCAGCCTACGGGGCGGAGGAGGGGGGCCCGGGGTACCCACCTGGGACCTCCTGTGGGTGGTCCTGGGGCCACACCAGGCAGTGAAGGGTGGGCTGGATAAATGTGGGAGGGGCTGGAAGGGGGCTCCAGACACAACTTCCCACAGGACGTGCTGGGCAGCTCTTCTCGGAGGCTGGTGGCACCTGGGGAGCCAGACACCAAACACCAGGACCAGCTGTCCTTGTGCACTGACCACACCCCCTTGTGCACTGACCACACCCCTGCATTCTCAGGGGCAGCAGAGGGGAATGAGCTGGAATGTCAGGGCCCTAGGGCTGCTGGGCTGCTGAGGCTGCCGGGCACCCGTGGCTGCCTTCAGTGGGTGCCCCTGTGGTCTGCCCCATGGACTTGGTGTCCAGGTTCACCCTGAGCACTGCCAGGAGGACAGAGCTTGGGGGTCAGGACTTAGTGTCCTCGAGGGCTGGCTGTGGTCAATCTGGAGGTCACTCGGTCATTGTGGGATGCCACTGATCTGTCTGTGAGAGAGTGGCCAAAGTGCTCTCAGAATCTGTCCTGGGCATGGTGGGGCTGCTCTTTGCGGTGCTCTCGACACCCTGGAGGGACTGGAGATGCTGGATGCTGGGGATTTGGGGACAAAGGTGCTCATGTTGCCTGTGTGTCCCCTGGGCTGGACAAAGCGGAGACTGCACTGGGGGCCTGGCCTCAGGTCACAGCCCCAGGGGCACCTGAGCAAAACCAGCATCTTTTCTGTGGGGGCCGGATGGGCTCTGGGATGAGGACTCTGAACGGGGCTGTAGCTCAGGGACCCCGACATCCACCACTCCAACCCCGTCGAATGTGTGTTTGATAGTGGGGCCGGTCCACAGCCAGGTTGGCTGTGTGTCCCCGTTGTGGGGCCTGGTGACCACGTGTTGCTCCCTCTGCTCCCTCTGCTCCCTGCAGTAACCGTGTGACCGGCGTGTACGAGCTCAGCCTGTGCCACGTGGCTGACGCAGGCAGCCCGGGTAGGTGTCTGTCCTGCTCTCTCTGGGTGGGTTCCTGGCCTGCCTGACCTCTGCCCACTTGGGGTGACCACAGGCTAAGCTGCCCTTTGCAGGGGTCCCTCACCTATAGAACACAGCACTCACTCTGTGGCTTCTGGAGTTGTTCTGACGTGGGAGGGGAGTGAGGGAGGAGAGTCAGGCTTGCTGGCTTCCTCAGGTGCCCAGGACACAGGCGCCAGGGTCGTGTGACGCCAGGCCAGATGACCTCCTATGAGGAGGCCTGCATGGCTCTTTGGGCCCCAGGGTGGACCCAGGACCGGGGGAAGCTGATCTTCACCCCAGTGGAGAGGCAGCTTCAGAGTGGGGCAGGCTCTAGGGTGGGTGGGAGGAACCGCCACCTATCAGGTAGGGATGGAGCGTCCGTGTCCCCTATCCAGGAATGCAGCGCCGGCGCCGGCGAGTCCTGGACACGTCCGTGGCCTACGTCCGGGGCGAGGAGAACCTGGCAGGCTGGAGGCCCCGGAGTGACAGTCTCATCCTGGACCACCAGTGGGAGCTGGAGAAACTGAGCCTCCTGCAGGAGGTGAGGCAGCCTCGGAGGAGGAGGCCCGCATGGCCACGTCCATGTGGCTTTGTCTGCAGGGCAAAAGCTGGAGAGGGCCCAGTGCCTGGTGCCCACTGCAGGGACAGCACAGCGGTCGGGAGTCACAGCCACCTGCAGGAGAACACTGTGACACCCCAGCTGCTCACCCTGGGGCTGGGTGGCACATGACAGAAACATGGCCAGGGCAGCGTGGAGCCATGTTCTGGAGTTAGCCGGGGAAGACTATCAGGCTTGCAGAGGCCAGGAAGGGCCCGGAAAGAAAGTCGGGGGGTGGGGGACGGTGCTGCCCTCCGAAGCTTTAATCTGGGAAACTGACATGCAGCATCTACGTGCTGCCTTGGGCCAAGTGTGCATGTGACATGTGACGCCTGAGGCGCATGAGGCACTTGAGATGCGTGAGGCCAGGGCTGTGCCCACCCATCAGCCCTTTCCCGAGGCTGCCAGCACTGCGGGGCAGCACAGCCCTGCCCCAGAACCTGGTGTTCGAGATGCCTGTGTCCGTCTGCTCACTGCGGGTCCGCACAGTGGCCCCAGGGCCGCAGGCTGAGGTGGGAGGGCAGGGGGTGCGGAGTGCAGTCAGCCCTGTGGCCCCAGTGTCTGTCCCCTCATTTCACAGCTGAGGGCCATCAGTCTCCGTCTCAGCCCAGGGGAGGGGTGGGCTCTCTGGGGGTCTGCCCAGAGGGTCCTGCTGCTGCTGAGGCCAAGCCCCACCCCAAAGGCCACCCCTGAGGTCCAGCAGGTAAGGCCTTGTGTCCTCTCTGAAGGTGGAGAAAACTCGGCACTTCCTGCTCCTGCGGGAGAAGCTGGAGACCGCCCAGCGGCCTGTCCCAGAGGTGCTGTCCCCGGCCTCCAGTGAGGACTCCGAGTCCCACGGCTCCTCCAGCGCCTCTTCCCCGATCTCAGCTGAGGGCCGCCCCTCGCCCCTGGAGGCTCCCAACGAGAGGCAGCGGGAGCTGGCCGTCAAGGTGGGTCTAACTGGTGGGCAGCATAGCCGTGGCCGCAGGCCCTGGAGGGCCCTAGGTCATTCCTGGGTAGCTCTGGCAACCCAGCCTTGCCCACGCCTGCCCTGGTTAGTGCCACCAGGAGCTAGGAGCGTGAGGGGTCCCTAGGGTCCCCTTGCCCGCTGCCTCCACCCCACCTGCACTGAAAGTTGGGTGCCTTTTGCAGCCTGCCCTCCCAAGTGATGATGTGCCCTCTCTTGAATACCTGTGCCAATGGGGAGCTCACCACTTCCAGCCACAAGTGGCTCTTTTGGTGGCCGACCGGGCTGCTAGGAAGGCCTCCTGCATTGCAGGCAGCTCTGCCTCTGGCCCTCACCAGGCCCTGAGCCTGACCCTGGGAGGCTTCCTGGGCTCACCTGATGGCCTGAGAGGGGTGGAGGTGCTGCCCGCCTTGACCTGCTTTTTGTCCTCTGGCTTCGGAACCGACCTGTGTCTGGGGAGGAGTGGGCGGAAGAGCCTGTGAGTCTGGCTGGGCAGGTCCTGGGGGGCTGGCCCCTGACCCCTCGTGCTCTGTCCACAGTGCTTGCGCCTGCTCACGCACACATTCAACAGAGAGTACACACACAGCCACGTCTGCGTCAGCGCCAGTGAGAGCAAGGTGGGTGCGGAGGGGCTGCCCCAGGCTACCCTGTGGGGCTCAGGTCCCTACAGCCAGTCGTCCCTGAGGAAAACTCCCATTCCAAGTGGGAAGAGGCAGTCAAGGGTTTCCTAGGCACATGGCTTAGTGCAGAGGGACACATGGTGCCAGTTTCCTGTCTGCCTGGGGTCCACGGGAGGCGGGGCATAAGTGAGGGGCCGGGTGGGTCCTGTGGCCTGGTGCACACCCAGGCACCTGCAGGCTTCTGCTGTCTTCCTGGCCCCCACCCTGTCTGGCTGTCACCCTCTGGCCTCTGGCCTGGTCAGTCAAGCCCCCACTTGGCTGTCCCTTCTCCTACTGGGACCGGCCCCACCGGGTAGCCTGGGAAGCTGCCCCAGTGCTGTGCCATGCCTGGAGCTCCCACCTCGGCCACAGCCTTCCTTGCCACCATGGCATTGCCCAACACCACCTCACACAGCATGGACGGGAGGCAGCAGGGCAGAGCTCACCCAGCACACTCCTCAAGGAGATGGCAGGGTGGCTGCCTGGCTCACGCCAGAGCCTGAAGCGCTGGAAGGGCCAGCCAGGGGCTGCAGGGTCCTGGGGTCTTGAGACGGCCAACCTTCAGCATGGCTGCTGCCAGGAGGGGTAGGGTGCCCCAGGCAGCAGGTGCAGGGTGGGCGCAGGCATGGGGAGGAGCGCCCGCAGGGGCCAGAGACCTCCTTCCCTGTGTCCCCTGAGAAAGACCTGTCTCATCTGCAGCTCTCTGAGATGTCTGTCACCCTGCTGCGGGACCCGCCGATGTCCCCTCTAGGGCCAGCCACTCTCACGCCCTCCTCCACTTGCCCTTCTCTGGTTGAAGGGCGCTACGGTGCCACTGACCTGAGGTGAGTAAGCTCCAGCCTCCCGGAGAAGTTTCCGGCACCACGGCCGACCGTGACAGTGGCAGTGACTCCGGGACACGAAGAGAGCAGAAGGGGGCAGCGACCGAGGGAAGGGCCGAGGGAAGGGTGGGGTCCTCAGCCTGTCGGAGGCACCTGTGCCCTGCCAGCTCCCTCCCGTGTGTGTGTTCCCTTTCCCTGAGCCGTGCTTAGAAAAGGCTCTAAGAGGACCTGAGAACCGTCAGGCTCCGTATCACGAGGGGAACACCTGGGCCCTGCAGGGGACCCTGCGGGAGCCCCTTGTGTCCGATTCACAAGCCGGCAGGCGGTTTTCACTCTCGTTTTACAAAGCCTTAAGGTTTCCAGGTTTTCATTTAAAAAAGAAGGAAGGCAGCCTCAGCCCAGCCTCCTCGTCGGCAGGCCTCTGACCACCAGATCAAGTCACGGGGGCCTGGCCCATGCAGGGTGGGGGGGTTGGGGGCAGTGGCACCCTCTGTTCAAACGGCTCCTTGGAACCGAGTGTCACCTTCAGTCTCACTGTGGAGGTGAAGAGATCTGTACTTGCTTTCACAGGGTGGAGGTGGGGGCAGGAGGGCCACTGGGAGGAGGGTGTGGAGCGGGGCACGGGCTCCCTGGCTGGGCCCCTGAGGCTCGTCGGGGAGCCTTCCCACCATGCCCAGCACTTCCTGGAATCAGGCACATGCCTGGCTATCCTGGCAGGTGCTTCCCGGGAGTTCCTGCTGTAGGCGGCATAGTTGGGGAAACCCCGCAAAGCTGCCCTACTGTAGCTCTGAGGAGGGCGAAGCCTGGGGGGAGACAGCCCAGGCCCAGGGAGGCCTACGGCCTGCAGCCCTTCCCTCTGCTTCCCAGGACCCCACAGCCCTGCTCCCGGCCGGCCAGTCCAGAGCCCGAGCTGCTGCCAGAGGCCGACTCCAAGAAGCTCCCTTCCCCTGCCCAGGCAACAGAGACAGACAAGGAGCCCCCGCGCCTGCTGGTCCCTGACATCCAGGAGATCCGAGTCAGGTATGTGGGGCCTCCCTGGAAAGCGCTGCCAGCCAGCTTTGTGCCGGCAGGGGACAGGCAGGCTGTCCCTGACCCCATACTGCGGGCACAGGGACCCTCAGACTCAGGGCGACAGGCAGGTTGTCTGACCGCACACACTGGAGGTCCAGGCAGGCTGTCCCTGACCCACAGCCAGGGGCAGCTCTGTGCTGGGAGGCCAGGCAGTCCCCGTGACCCACATGCCTGGGCCGAGTGATGGCACAGAGCACAGGGTGGTGGGTGGGGTCAGAGCCAAGGCCCAGGTAGGGACCTGGTGGTCACGGGGCACGGTGCGACAGCCCTGCAGCCGCTTCAGCTTTTTCCTTTAAGTTTCATTGTTTCGTGGTGGGGAAACTGAGGCCCGGAGCAAGGTTGGTGCCTGGTCTCTGGCCTGCTGGGTTGCAGTTGTGCCAGGTGCCCTTCGATGCCTCGACCAACTTTCTGGCCGGGGAGGTGGATGGCATTTCGGGGGCCCAGCTCTGAGGGGTGGACGGTGAGAGCCCACGTCAGCCGCCACCCCTGCCAAGGGCCCCAGTGAGCAGCTGTCTCTGCCCTCAGCCCCATCGTCTCCAAGAAGGGGTACCTCCACTTCCTGGAGCCACACACGTCGGGCTGGGCCAGGCGCTTCGTGGTGGTGCGGCGCCCCTACGCCTACATGTACAACAGCGACAAGGACGCCGTGGAGCGGTTTGTGCTCAACCTGGCCACCGCCCAGGTGGAGTACAGCGAGGACCAGCAGGCCATGCTCAAGGTGCGGCTCAGGCTCGGGCGCCGGGAACTCTGGCAGGGCAGGAGCTGAGCCACCATCCTCTGCAGGCTGCGTCAGAGCGGGAGGCCCGTCTGCTCACCCAAGGCTCCGGCGCCCCACCCTGTCACACAGAGGCTGGGCTCAGGGACTCAGCCTCAGGGATCCTCTGCCCTCTCCCACAGCCTCTCTGCCTGCCCAAGGGGCACATGGCCCTGGTGACAGCTAGCAGGGATGGGATCTGGGCAGGACAAGCATTAGTATCTCCTGTGTGATGGCCACAGCCATGTCCCTTCCTCCTGGAGTCACCCAAGATGGGTGGCACCGGGCCTGCAGAAATGGGAGAGCAGCAGGGCTCACAGGAGCTCTCCTGCCCCCACTCTGCCCAGCCCCTCCCACGGGAATGGCTCTGGACAAGCTCAGGAGTCTGCACTCCCTCAGGCTGGCTGGGGAGAAGGCTCTCTGAGCCATCTGGAGGCGGCCTACAGTGTCTACAAGGTGGTTTTAAATTCCCTGTGGTGGGGTGGGTGGTGAGAACCCACATCTGGACCAGCAGCCCAGGCGGGGTCCCAGGGACCAGGGGCCATGAGGGGCAGGTATGTCCCGTGGGGATGCCGAGCAGTGGTGAGTGTGGTCCTGGGACCACTGGCCACATAGACGCATCCAGAGGTCGTCACAGCCCCGGCCGGGTCAGCTTTCCCCTCTGCGTCCCCTCCCTGGGACTTTCCCAGGTGCCCCTTCCCTGCCTGCCTGGCCCTGGGGAACAGGAGGGTAGTGTGCTGACCATGACCCCCGGGCCCGCACCTCCTTACCAGCGGCCCCCTCTGCAGACACCCAACACGTTTGCGGTGTGCACGGAGCACCGCGGCATCCTGCTGCAGGCCGCCAGCGACAAGGACATGCACGACTGGCTCTACGCCTTCAACCCCCTCCTGGCCGGGACCATACGGTAGGGCCTGCCTGCGAGGCCGCCTGGGGAAGCAATACCGCCGGGGGGGGGGGGGGGGGGGGGGAGGGGGGCGGGGCCGGGGGGGGGGGGGGGCCGGGGGGGGGGCGGGGCCGGCCCTTGGACCCGTGGGGGGGGGCCGCCCGGGGGGGGTGTTG
>CAUYOR010115722.1:0-17189 GCA_963573925.1 Callimico goeldii
CGCCCCTGACCAGCAACGTGACCACGTCGCAGATGGCCAACGAGCAGGGCTTGTTTGACGTGCACAGCGTCCTGCGGGTGGTGCTGGGTGCAAACGGTACCTACAGCTGCCTGGTGCGCAACCCCGTGCTGCAGCAGGACGTGCACGGCTCCGTCACCATCACAGGTAGGGGCAGATGGACAGCTGGGGAAGGACGGAGTGAGTAGCTGCCTCTTTACTGGACCCTAAGCTGGAATTTTCATGGGTTTGGGTGGCCGGAAGACTTTTCCAAAATCCCTTTCATAGACTTCAGGGGCTCGCACTCTTCCTACAAGTCCTTAAGGGACTCGAGCTGATAAGAACCATTTATAATGTTTGCCTTCCTAAGAGTGCTCTTCGTGGCACTTAGCTTCTTATGCAGAGGACTTTGTACCTGCCTGGAATTTGGAGGCATGGGCAGGAATTCTGGGGCAGCCCCAAGGCATGGCCAGGGGACTTGGTGTGGGTGTGCTCTCCAACAGGAACTCCTCTGGGTGGTGGGAAGGTTTTCTGGGTCAGTGGGCACCATCAGATTCTGAAGCCTTGAGTGACAGCTGGATCTCCCCAGTGAGTCCCTGACACCTGAGTCAACGTCAGCTTTTCTTCCTGCACACTTGAGCTCCACCCAGGCGGCAGCTGGATGGGTCGGGGCTGTCTCTGCTGCCCCCATGTGGTCAAACACCAGATAGAGGCCACCCCTTTAGCGATTTCTTAGTTTCTAGGTACAAGCCTGGTGGGCACCCGTTGTCCCTGAGGGTCTGAAGAGGGTTGAGGCCAAGAGCCGCCGTCTCCATCTGTGTTTGGCCCCGTGAGGCCTCCAGTCAGTCTTTTCCTGGGCTGATGTGCTCGGTCCGGCTCTTCAGTATCTCTCCCTGGGCCAACTGAGCTTTCCCGGGACCTCCTCTGGAACACAGTGAGGTCAGGACAGCAGGTTTTGTCTGTCTGGTTGTCCTCTCATCTTCCGATGACTTCCACCTGACCCCCAGCCCATCCAAGTTCTGATCTCGCACCCAGTTTCCAGGTCTGCACACACGCCGGGACTTGCTGACTTATTCCTGTCCTCTCCCTCTTGCGTCCTATGCAGTCCCCACTTCAGACAAGCTCAGAGCCAGGGCCCGTCGCATCATCTGCTTGGAGTTCAGACTCACTCCTCCTCCCCTCTTACGTGTTTCCTTCTGCCAAGGTTGTGCTGCCTCTGCCCACCCCTTCGCCAAGACGGAAAACACTTCCTTCCTGGAGACCCCATGGGTCTGTGCTCTCTGGGAGAGAGTAGCTGCCCTGAGCTCTTGAATGTTCTGAGCCATGTCCTTGACCTTTTAGAGAATAGCATATGGTCTGTGAAAATGCTGTTCACAGGAGAAAATAAGTAGACTCTTGGCAGAGGATAGGAAGCTTTCAGAGCAGGGAGGTGGGTAGTGAGGACACCTCCAGGAGCAAGTGGCAGCTGAGAAGGCCTTGAAGGAGAAGGGCACTTTGTGGTCATTTGCACCCTGGGCTGAGCCAGATATTTGCAATGCTGTGTAGAAAGGACTTATGAGTACAAATGTCATTGCAAAGAGAATGTTTATCTCACCTAAGAGAAAATTCTCTATTTTAAACATGAGTAACTAGCATTTAAAGTGGTTTTTTAAAAATTTAGGGCTGGGCGTGGTAGCTTATGCCTGTAATACCACACTTTGGGAGGCCAAGGCGGGCCGATCACTTGAGGTCAGGAGTTTGAGATGAGCCTGGTCAGCATGGTGAAACCCCGCCTCTACTAAAGAATATGAAAATTAGCTGGATGTGGTGGCACGCACATGTAGTCCCAGCTACTCAGGAGGCTGAGGCAGGAGAATCGCTTAAACCCAGGAGGCGGAGGTTGCAGTAAGCCAAGATTGTGCCATTGCACTCCAGCCTGGGTGACAGAGCAAGACACTGTCTCAAAAACTAAATAAATAAAATGAAATAAAATAAATGAAAATGATTTCATTGAGGCCATTGTTGCCAAGCATATTTCACAGGTGAAGAAACTGAGCTCCACAGAGAAGGGGGATCTTTCCCAAGGTCACAGACTGGCCCGGTGGCTCTGAATCTTTGGGAGCCAGACCCTTCTTTGAAAATCAGGTAAATGATCGATGCAGCAGTTTGCATATATAACTTTGAAGGGTTTGCAGCCTCTCTGAACTCCTCTGTGGATCTGTAGACCTGGGCTGCAGCACCCCGCAGTGAGGAGATGAGCCACGATCAGAATGCAACTTTGGCCTCTCAGCCTAATTTCCCCTCCTCCCCACCAGCCAGCCTCCTGTTTGTGTTAGAGCAGGTCTGGCCTACTTTGGAGCCCTTGGCCTGTATTTTGCTTCAGGCAGCTTTGTGTCATGTAAAACCTTCTGGGATTCAGACTTTCAGTCCTCTGACTGGTCTCCCCCATACCTGATAAAGTTAGTGAAGCTGAGTGTGCTGGGCAGAGCCTCTTGGAGGAGGATTTATGGAGCAAACCCAGGAGACGTGGCCCAGACCTAGCTCTGTCCTTTCTTGGGTTAATAGGGCAGATCTAGTATGTGTTTCAGGGACAACGCCAGCTAAGAGGGAACATAAAAAGAGACCCTCCCCTTGAGTATTTCTGTGGCTCTGCCCCCTCCTCTGCTACCGGAGCCCCATGATGGCATTTCCGGGGTTGTCTTTCTCTTTTTAGTGTGTGCTCTGTGCACGGGCCCTCCTGGCCACCACATCAGCTGCTGCCCTCCTTTTCTGCATACCTCCCTTCATCACTGGGGTGATGGATCCCTCTGCTTCCAATGGCTGGAGCAGCAGTTTTGCCAACGGTGCCTGTTGAGGGTGACGTCTGCAGATCCCTGTGCAAGGTGCTTCTGTGCTGGGACCTCTGCTGCTGAAGGGTTCATGGCACCGTGCACTGTGCTGACAGAGCCTCCTGCAGAAGCTGCTGCGGCCCTGGGCACACACCGTCTCCAGAGGAAAGGAAAGCAGCACGGTCTTTGGTTAAGACTTTTCCTCTCAAGACCTCTGCCCAGGACCCAGCTGAGTACAGGGGCTGGGCTGGAGGATGCTGTGCAAGGTGGAGCCACACAGGCCGTGCTCGGAACAGCTGCTGGCCCTGCCCAAGTTTCGGCTCCTCAACTTCATCCCTTTTGACAGGAGATCTCTACCAGGAGGGGCCTCAGTGTTTCATGTAAATATTCCCCTTCAAGGCCCCTGCAGGCCTACCTGACTCCACGGGAAAACTCTGAGCCCCGGCTCCAGCCCCCTCAGTGACCTCATCTGTCTGTAGGGCTCAGCAAACATTTGCTGTAAACCGCCAGGGAGTGAATGTTTTAAGGCTTTGCGGACCACACACCAACCCTGTTGCTGCTGCTTCTCCTTCTGTTCCTCCTCCGCCTTCCCCCATCTTTTTTTGGTAACCCTTTACAAATGTAAAAACCATCACTAGTTAGTGGACTGTGCAAAAGCAGGCCGCCAGCCAGCTTTGGACCATGGGCTGTAGTGTGCTGCCTCCCAATCCATAGCATGGGAGATGTCACCAGGTGGGGTTGGAGCAGTCAGAGAGGGCCTCTGGAGGAGGTGAGTACCGAGCTAGGGGGAGAGTGTGGGAAATTGATAGCAATAGTACAGAGGTTGGAAGGAGCCAGTTGCTTCTGGAGAGAATGGTTAGGACACCGGTTTGGCTGGAGCTGAGGCTCCTACGGGAGAATTAGAAAGAAAGGTCAGGGGAGGGTAACGGCAGCCAGGTCATAGAGGTCCTTGAATCACTCTGAGAAGCTGGAAGCATTATTCTAAAGTCACTAGGGAGCCATAGAAGGTTCTTGAGCATCATTCAACCACAGACTCTTCAACTCTTCCCAGTTGAGGCATGTCTACATCAGCCAGGATTGTGTCAGGGTTTGGAGAGTGTATGGGGAAGGGGCTATGGGAGCTTAAGTGAGCTTTATTCACAGTGTTAGGGCCTAGTGAGGGTGAAGCCAGATGGTGCTGTCCTCTGGGACATGGGGCCAGGCACCACAGCTTACTATTCCTACTTTTCCTCCCAGGGCAGCCCACGACATTCCCCCCAGAGGCCCTGTGGGTGACTGTAGGGCTCGCTGTCTGTCTCGTTGTACTGCTGGTGGCCCTGGCTTTTGTGTGCTGGAGAAAGATCAAACAGAGTTGTGAGGAAGAGAATGCAGGTGAGTGTGTGTGTGTGTGTATGTGTGTGTGTGTGTGCGTGCGTGCATGCACGCGCACTTACATGTCTTGGGGTATATTGCTGTGTCTTTGCTGTCAATAGTTACTTTCTAGTGACAGAATGAATGTGAGTGTGCACATGGGGCTGGATTTGTCTGTGTGTGACCTTGAGTCTATGTCTTCTGTATGTGAACAAGCATGAACCTGCCTGTCCATGTGCAAATACCATAGGATGTGTGTGGATAAGTGTGACCAGAAGGTGGTGGGGGGTAAGGCCAAATGCTACAAGGGGATGAGTTGTCTGTGCAAACAAGCGTGCCTGTGAGAGTGTAACTCACAAGCATGTGTGAGAGAACAGGATAGGGCATGGAAGCTGAGCAGCACAAATGTGGGCATGCCACGGGTGTGCATGGCACTGGGGAGGGCCGTGCCTGCCTCAGAGCAAGAGCGTCTGAAGCAGCTGATGTTTGTGGGGCTGAGGGTCAGTCTGAGCTGGCGTTGCTGACTGGTAACTGTGTGAGAGGACATAGGTGGGTGGTGAGTTGACCCTGGTGGGTAAACAGATGCATGAGAGTAGATGGGTAGTCAGAGGCTGGGGATGGCTGGGAGTCAGGAAGAGAGGGAAGAAGAGACTGGTCAGCTGGAGAGAGGTGAGTACTTGTAAGGTGGACAGGTGGAAGGATAGTGGGTGGATGGCTGGCTGGTTACATCTGTTGGAGGTTGATGACTGGCAGGGCTACTGAGTGAGCGGATGGGTGAGGTGATGGGTAGGTGGCCTGGTGGAGCATATGGTCTCTGGCTGGGTAAGTAGTGGGGTTCTAGGCTGGGTGGATAGTCTCCGGCTGGGTGAGTGGTGGGGGCTCCAGGCTGGGTGGGTGATCTCTGGCTGGGTGAGTGGTGGGCTCTAGGCTGGGTGGATGGTCTTTGGCTGCTAAGGGTTGGGTTCTAGACTGAGAGCCCCTTCATGTTGCCATAGGCTCAGCTCTGCTGTGCTCTTGGGCTGTAACCCTGTGTCTAGATTTGAACCACTGGTCAGGCCCACTCAGGTCCTGTTCAGAGCTTCCTGCTCTCAGGTGGGAAAGCTCTGGGATGAAAATGGGCTTGCAAAAGATACTTGATTATTCTGAGTTCTTGCCTTGCAGGAGCCGAGGACCAGGATGGGGAGGGAGAAGGAGCCAAGACGGGTGAGTGTGAACTTGGAACTGGCCCTCTTGGCTGGGAGAGGGACATATAGGACAGGAGAGAGGACTCTAGGAGCTGGAGGGGCCAGATTTCCTGTAAGGTTTGAATGGATTGTGTTCTCTGGACTGAGGCGTCCTCACCCTGGTGAGTCTGCTCTTCGCCCAGAGTTAGGTGGCAGGTGGATCGCCCAGCTGCCTCCCGACCAAGTGTTGCTTCATTTCTCCTGCTACCCTTTATCCATCTCCACACTGTGGAGTCTGGTGGCTTCCTAGGGTGGGAGCAGGGGCTTGGGAGATACAGCAGTGTGGGTTTAAATTCCAGCGCCATCTCATGTAAACAGAGTGGCCGTGAGCAAGATGCTTTGCCTCTCTGGCTTCAGTTTCCTCACACGTTAAATGGGCATAATCACAGGTTCATAGGTTGTTTGAATTATTAATTAATTTAATTAACTGAGATAATGCGTATAAAGGACCTAGTACTATACCTAGTGCCAAGTGCTTAATATACTGGAGTCCTATTACTCTTAGGCACACAGCTTAAGACCATCCTGTTCTAGTTACAGGCTGTGTGACTTTGGGCAAGGTGCCTTGCTCCTCTGGGCGTCAGTTTCCCATCTGTAAAATGTCATCCTCACCCTGCCCTGATGACAGCAGAGGGCTGTCTTGAAGCTCTCTCAGGTGACTGGAGAGGGAGGTACTTGCAAAGGGCATAGGGGCATGACACAGTAAGCCAGGGCCCAGCTTGGGTGGATGCCAAGGCACTGGTGCCCATGGCCACTGGAGGCTGACTTTCAGGGGATCCTGGGCAAGGAGAGGCAGGTTCCCGCTGAGCCATTTGGGATGGTTCCAGTTAATGCCAATTCCCTCCCCTCCCCCGCAGAAGGAAGGGCAGGAGATTGACACTTGGGGACTGCTATAAATTATGCCAATTAATTCTTTGCTGTTGGTGCCCAGTGTGGCAGGCATAGAGACAGCTCTGGGATCAGACCTTATTTTTCATGCTCAGAGGCAGATGTAGTTGGCAGAAAGGAGGGAGTGGGGAGAAGAGTGTGGGTTAGGGAGCTGGTTAGTCTCATTCCACCTGGTCCTAGGCCCACCTGCCAGCCTCCTTTAGCTTCTCACTTCACCCTGTGTGTAGAGTAGGCTCAGGGCACTTCTGCATCTCCAGCTGGAGAGCGAGGGCTGGAGGGTTATCCTGTTCTATAGATGAAGAAAACTAAGGCCCAGAGAGGAGAGTGACAAGCCACAGAGTGGAGCTGGGACCTGGGACTGTGGCTTGGGACAGCAGCCCAGGGCCCTTTCCCTTGTGCTATGATGTGGTCCCACTCTGCTGACTTCTCCCACCCTTTCCAGTCCTCACTCCTCCCTCTGCCTGACTCCCTATACCACCACTTCCCACAGTTTCTCCCTCACTGTGTGCTCCTTCCTTTTTTTACAGCCCTGCAGCCTCTGAAACACTCTGAAAGCAAAGAAGGTAAACACACCTGGGCTTGAGATGGTCTGTGTGTGCATGCATCTGTGCGTGAGGGGCGGAGAGGGTGGGAAGGGGTAGGCGTCATTCTTTCACTGGTGACCTGAGGCCCTCTCTGCAGAACAGCAGCCTCGGCTTCCCCCTAGTGAGATGGCAGAGGGCTGAGTGACCAAGGTCCCAGCCGCTCTAATGGGACCCAAATATGACAGAGGCTTGACCAGGAGAGTTTATTTCTCCTTCCTGTGATGGTGTGAGCAGTGGTAACCTTAAAACCACTGATGACCTGGAGCCACATTCCACTTACCTGGAATCTGCCCTCTTCAACTTCAAGCTTTCACTCCTAGTTCTAAGAGGTTGCTACAGCCCCAACGCCCCCTCTAGAGCCACGGGGGAGAGAAGGGGAGGATACGTTTCCTTCTAGAGCAAGGCTGGAAGTAGGCTGCCTCACTTCTGCTTATATCCCATTGTTAGAACCCAGGCATATGAGCCCTAACTCAGGGGAGGCTAGAAGAATGTTCAGCTGGGCAGCCATGTCCCTGGTGCATAGTAGGTGGTTAGTAAATGTCTATAGTCATTATTAGGCCTATTGTTATAATGTCAGTGGTTACATTTGGAAATGTAGGAGGTAAGTCATTTCCTTCCTATTGTTCAGAATCAAATGACCATAGAAGAGTTGGGCAAATGGAGATTAAAAATGTCATCTTGGGCCAGGTGTGGTGGCTCACGCCTGTAATCCCAGCACTTTGGGAGGCCGAGGCGAGCAGATCACTTGAGGTCAGGAGTTTGAGACCAGCCTGGCCAACATGGTGAAACCCTGTCTCTACTAAAAATACAAAAATTAACTAGGTGTGGTGGCGTGTGCCTGTAATCCCAGCTACTTGGGAGGCTGAGGCAGAAGAATTGCTTGAACCTGGGAGGCGGAGGTTGAAGTGAACTGAGATTGTGCCACTACACTCCAGCCTGGGTGACTGAGCGAGAGTCCATCTCAAAAAAAAAAAAAAAAAAAAAAAGTCAGGTTGATGTTTGAAGCGTCGCTGGAGAATGTGGCCTGGTTGGGCAAAGCAGTCAGCTTCCTAATCCTGCTCCTCCTCACTGAGGTAGCCTGCTCCACCCCCAGTCTCTGGCCACGCTGGACAGCCACAGATGCAGCACCCAGATGGGGGAGCTCCTCTTCCCAGGGAGACAGAGTCCTAAGAATGGGCAAGGGCAAGGGCAAGGGCAGGGGTAGGGCCCTCCCTCTCTATTCAGTTCTGGATGCAGAGTGGGTTCTGGAATGTGAGTCTTCGGGGTGCCCCTCCACAAGGAGACAGGAAGCCCAAGGGAAGGAGGAAGTCCCCTGTGGCATCACTCTCAGGGGAATCAGTGTGAAGGGGACACTGGGAAGGCTGCCTGCTGGAGGAGGGAATTGGGCCTGTCCTTGTAGGGTGAGACAGACAGGAGATGAGAAGGGAAAAGTGAGGGAAAGTGGAGGGCAGTGTGGAGGGTGGTGGGTCTGTGGGGACTGAGTGGGGGCTGCATGAGGTGGTCTCCCTCAGGTGCCTTGGCGGGCCTGGCACCTGCATCTGTGTCTGGGCCTTGAGGCCAGTGGTCAGCATGGGGGGTGTTCGCTGGGCTGCTGTCTCACACATACTTCCCACTTGAAGTGTGACCAGGTACCTGAGTTTCTGACATCATCCCCAAAATAGAACTTCTGGCATCTAATGCTTTTCCCCCACTCTTTTTCTTCCCATCATGAAATGAAGATGATGGACAAGAAATAGCCTGACCATAAGGACCAGGGAGCTGCTGCCCCTCCCTGCGGCTCCTACCCTCTGGCTGCAATGGGGCTGCACTGTGAGCCCTGCCCCCAACAGACGTGTCCTGCTCTGACAGGTGGGCTCCTTCTCCAAAGGATTCGATACGCAGACCACCGTGCAGCCATTTCTCCAATAGACATGATTCCCAAGTCATCCTGCTGCCTTAGTTCTAATAGACACAATACACAGACCACCCCACAACTTTATTTCTCTAAGTCATCCTGCCTGCTGCCTTATTTCACAGCACGTGTATTTCTTAGGGACACAGTACACTGACCACATTCTTCCAGTGCTGCCTGGACCATCTGACTGCCTTTTTTCTCCAAAAGCAATATTCAGACTGACTGACCCCCTGCCTTATTTCACCAAAGACACGACACATAGTCACCGCTGGCCTTGTTCCCCCAATGGGACTGATAGACTAGTTACCACATTCAGCCCTGCTTCCACCTGCATAGAATCTTGTCTTCTCAGATGGGGACAGTACAGCCTCAGCATCTCCTGGAGTCTAGAAGCTGTTTCCTCTCTCATTCCTCCTCTTGCTCTGGCCCCAGTATCGACCTTTTCCCTCCCTGCTCCAAGTGAAGACAGGTTACTCTCCACCCACCACACGCACAGGTACGCAGAGAGACCTGCAGATGCACGTGCTGGAACACGTGTGGTCCCCCCCGACCCTGGCCCAGCCTCCTCTGCAGTGCCCCTCTCTCCTGCCCACCCTCCCCGGAAAAGCACGTGCTGTTCTCCAGGGGTCTGTGATGGGGCCCCTGGGGGTCAGCTTCTGTTCCTCTGCCTTCCCACCTCTTGGTTCCCTTACTTTCATTTATCCATTCAGTTAATGTTTATTGAGCAACTACAGGTGTCAGCACTGTGTTAGATGCTGGGGGTCCTGCATGGGAAGGTAAGTTCCTCCCTTAAGGACTCCCCATCCAGCTAGGAGACAGAGAGCTAATTACACTCCCCCTGCAGTTCTCAGGGGTGCTCCTGCCTCGCTCCCTGCTCTACCCCTCCCCTGTGCTCAAGGTTTTCTGGATACTTCACCCCCATCACACCCCTAATTCTTACCCAGAGCATGGGGTGGGGGCAGAAACCTGGAGAGAGGGACATAGCCCCTTGCCACAACTAGCGAATCTGGTGGGTGTCCAAAGTGTCTGCCTAGGCATGGGCAAGTGGGCAGACACCAAGGTCCCCAGACCTCGCATAGCAGCAGCAGCAGAGGCAGAGCCTGGGGCAGGGTAGAGCCAGGAGTGCTTTGGGGACACAGAGGGGACTGCCCCCCACCCCCACCATGGTGCTATTCTGGGGCCGGGGCAGGCTCTTCCTGGCTTAACTCTGGCCAGCTCCCGGCCTCTGGTAGAGTGAGACTTCAGACTGATGCTTTCCGGATACCATCTCTCCCCGCCCCAGGAATGGAAGATATGAGGACTTCTAATTTAAATGTGGGACTCAGAGGGGTTTTGTAAACCGGGGGCATATTTTGGGGAAAATAAATGTATTTGTAAAAAGCTTTTTCTCTGTGAAGTGTTTGGAGGCAAGGTGGGGCCCAGGACTCAGCCAGAAGGATTCCTTCCCACATGTTGCAGGCTGGGATAGGGAAGCTTGGTCCTCCTTATCTCACCGTCCTTAAGTCACTGGATCTCCAGGACCATTCGGCTCCCTCTCTGGCCTCAGTTTCCCTCTGGGTAAAGTGAAGTAGGTTCTCCAGAAAACCAGGCCCTTTGATCACTGTATGGAGCTTCTTTCGCTGGAAGCATCGCCCAATTTCTTTGCCTCAGAAAACCCAAGCCTAGGCTTGTGTAAGGCTCTGCTAATGTCTCCATTTTAGAGCTAGGGAAGAGACCCAGTAAGAAGCTGGCACCAGGAAAAGAGTTCTCTGAATGCTGTTTCTGGCTCACTGCATTGGATGGGCATCAGGCCAGGGGTCAGAGGGCCATTCCCAGGACATAGTTCTGGCCTGTGACCCTGAGCAGGACATTTACCTCCTCTGGCCCTTGGTTTTCTTGTACAAAAAATAGCCACCTATGCACGGTGGCTCATGCCTGTAATCCCAACACTTTGGGAGGCTGAGTTGGGAGGATCGCTTAAGGCCAGGATTTCAAGACTAGCCCGGGCAACATAGCATAAAAGTAAAAAATAACATCGAAATAAAAAATTAGCCAGGTGTGGTGGCACACACCTGTAGTCCTAGTTACTCAGGAGGCTGAGGTGTGAGGATCACTTGACCCTCCGCCCAGGAGGTCGAAGTTGCAGTGAGCTGTCATTGTCCCGCTGCACTCCAGCCTGGGCAACAAAGCAAGACTCTGTCTCTAAAGGAAAAAAAAAAGAAAGAAAAACAGGACTGAGGTTTTTAACCACCTTCTACTTTGAAAGACGAAGAGGAGGCACGAGGCTTCCAGAGCCAGATTCCAGCCTGTGGGAGCCTGCCTAGGGTACCTTGTTCATCTGGCCCTGTAGGACAGGAGTCCCAGCACTGGGACAGCCTGGAGCTTCACAGACCCAGTAGCAGGAGGAGCCTGTGCTGGGGGTCAGGACACTTGACTTTCAATCTTGACTCTCAATCTGGCTTTGCTACTAATCTGTGTCCTGTCCTTCATACCTCTGAGCCTTACTTTCCTTATCTATTAAATAGGGGTAACAAATCATTGTCCAAAAAGTATGTGGCATTCTTTACAAACTAGAGGATTTGTTGTAAAGTTGATGGCCCTAGGGGTGAGATCAGTCATGTTGCTTGAAGTCCTGTCATTGGTGCTGTGGGTGGGTATTAGGATGGAAAGACTTGCCTCTCACACCCACTGTGTGCCCTTGAGCTTGTGGCTTCACCACCCTGGGCTTCAGTCCCTACCTGTAATGTAGAGACAGTAATACTTCCTCTTTCAAAGCATTGTTGAGAGGGTTGGACAAAGCAGTGAGTGAGAAGACACTGCAATTAGGCTGGGTGTCATGGCTCATGCCTGTAATCCCAATATTTTGGGAGGTTGAGGTGGGTGGATCACCTGAGGTCAGGAGTTCGAGACCAGCCTGGCCAACATGGTGAAACCCTGTCTCTACTAAGAATACAAAAAAATTAGCTGAGTGTGGTGTCACACACCTGTAGTCCCAGCTACTCAGGGGGCTGAGACAGGAGAATTATTTGAGCCGGGGAGGCAGCGGTTGCAGTGAGCTGGGATTGTGTCACTGCACTCCAGCTTGGGTGACGGAGCAAGACTCCATCTCAAAAATAAATAAATAAAAATAAAAAGACACTGCAAACCATGGGGTGTTGGGCACATGCGAGGGGTTATTCTTGCCCTCCCTGCAGCCCGGCCCATGCACTGTTGCTCCCTAGGTGATTTTGCAGAGTGAACACAGTGATTTGGAACAAGCTGTCTGAACCCCAGTTTGCCCATCTGTAAAACAGGCACAGGAACCCGTGCTTTTGTGTGTGCGTGTGTGCGTGTGTGTGTGTGTGTGTGTGTGCGCGTGTGTGTGTGTGCGTGCGCACGTGTGTGTGACAGGGCTGGATAAGGGCCTGACACTGTATCAGGTGCTCCAGGGACCAACCCAGCAAGTGGGGGACTTGCCTGGAGGCTGAGGGGTAAAGAGAGTGGCAACTTAGTCCTCCGGTGAAAAGTGACCTGGACAGCAGTATTTTTAGCTGCCCTTCCTGGGCAAAGCTCCAACTCCTGCATTTTAATGGAGAAATAATTCTCACAGTGCGACAAGCTGTTGCCTGCAGGTGTCACATCCATATTAAAGAGGGGACAGAGCGAGGTTCATTTGCCTGGCTGGAGGTGTGACCAGAATTCGCCTCCAGGACCATTTGTCATCAGGGCTTGAAGACCAATTAGTGGATCTGACCACTCACCACCCAGAGGGAGGAGACTAGGAGGAGGGGTGAAAATGGTGTGGCCAGGGCACCTGGATCATTCTGCACCTTCTACTTGTGTGTCTGGAGCATTCTGCTTATGCTAGCAGAGCCTGGCAGCTGGAGGAGCCTGGGCTGGGGGTCAGGACACTTGACTTTCAATCCTGGCTGTGCTACTAGACTGGCCTCCTTCTAGACTGTTGTATCCAGTCTTACACATTTACAAAAATATCGTAATCAAACATTCTGCAACCTTTTTTTTTTTTCCTGTTTTTCTTTTCTTTTCTTTTTGTTTTTTAAAGACGGAGTTTCACCATGTTGGTCAGACTGGTCTTGAACTCCCGACCTCAGGTGATCCACCCGCCTTGGCCTCCAAAGTGCTTGGATTACAGGCGTGAGCCACCATGTCCAGCCCGTTTTTCTTTACTCTTTTCCAAAGTCAGTTCTTCTAGAATGCCCTCATCCTCTTTACTTTCTGTATTGATGTGTACCATACCTCTAGTATCTACAAGATGCTAATCCTCAGTGTATGACTCTAAGAATTTTTACACAAATCTCTACCCATATAACCACTACCCAGATCAAGATATGGAACAGCTTCTGGATTCCAGAAAGTTCCCTGTATCCCTACCCAAGCAACAGCCCCACCCACTTGACTGCTTTCACCAATTAGTTTTACTTATGCTTTGAACTTCATATAAATGGAATCCTGCAGTACATGCTATTTTGTATCCAGCTTCTTGCAAAGACCTCCCTTGTTCTTTTTAAATGGCTACATAGTATCTCATAGTACTGCTGTTCTAGACTATATTTTGCTAGTTCCTACAGTTTAGACACAAATAACACAGACTTGTGCTGAGTTTCTACTGTATGGAGCCCTAGAAGTGGGATCTCTGGATACATTTTAAGTGTTGGGAGAATTGCCAATTGTTTCAGCTGCCTTTTTAGCCAGTCCCTGTGACAGTAAGAATGTACAAGTGAAGAAAACTTAGGGTGACTGGGAAAACTGATTCTAGAGAGTGCTTGGATTCACACCCAGCCGGGCTCTCGGAGACCTCGGCATGGAGCCTGATTCGGTAGTGCACAGGGCCTGGAGTCATCCCTTCCACTGCTCTGGACTACCTTGCCCTTCAGCATCTGTCTGTCACCATCACTGCCTCAGTTCCCAGGAGCTGTCTGCGTCTTCGGACCGCAGTCCTGGGTCAGTGTGTTTGCCTCCTGCAGGATTATGGGGGCCCAGCACTGTGGTCTGAATGAATTTGTGCCAGGGTTGAGCACTTCACCCAGAGCACCTGACTGAAATTGATGGGGGAAGGTTCTTAGCATCTTTGGGGTTTTTCTTCTTTGTTTTCCCTCCCTCCCTCCTTCCCTCCCTCCCTTCCTCCCTTCCTCTTTCTTTCTTCTTTCTTTCTCTTTCTTTTTCTTTCTTCTTTCTTTCTCTTTCTTTTTTCTTTCTTTCTTTCTCTTTCTTTCTTCTTTCTCCTTCCTTCCTTCCTTCTTTCTCTTTCTTTCTTTTCTTTTTCTTTCTTCTCTTTTTCTCTCTCTTTCTTCTTCTTCTTTTTTTTGAGATGGAATCTCACTTTGTCACCCAGGCTGGAGTGCAGTGGTGCAATCTCAGCTCACTGCAACCTCCACCTCTTGGGTTCAAGTGATTCTTCTCCCTCAGCCTCCCGAGTAGCTGGGACCACAGGTATGGAGGCCTCCATACCTGCCTAATTTTTCTATCTTTAGTAGAGGTAGGGTTTCCCCATATTGGCCAGGCTGGTCTCAAACTCCTGACCTCGTGACCTGCCTCTCAAAATGCTGGAATTACATGCATGAGCTACCACACCTGGCTTCTGTTTTCTTTCTTTTAAAGAGGGTCTCATTGTGTTGCTGAGGGGGAGTGCAGTGGTACAGTCATAGCTCACTGCAGCCTTGACTTCCCGAGCTTGTGCTCCTCCTGCCTCCGTCTCCTGAGTCGCTGGGACTACAGGTGCCCACCATTACACCTGACTAATTTAAAATTTTTTTTTCAGAGACAGGATCTTGCTATGTTGCCTGAGCTGGTCTCAAACTCCTGGGTTCAATCAATCCTCCTGCCTCAGCCTCCCAAAATGCTGAGCTTACAGGGGGTGCCAGCCACTATGCCTGGCCGGCAACCTGTTGGATGCAGGTGCCTCAGGTCAGGTTAAATCTCTTGCACTTGTGTCAGAGAACATTCAAAACCTTCAGCATTGCCAACTCCAGGTAATTATGGTGACACTACTTCATTACTAATGAGGCAGCGCTAAAACCTGGGTCTCATAGAGGAGGCATAACCCGGCCCTCAGACACAGGGTCTGTGACCTTCGCCCCCAGCCTTTCTCCAGCATCCAAGTAGCAAAATATCCCCTGCCCTTCAGCCTCCCTTAGCTAATATGAATTCTCCATTCCAAGGGCCTCCTCTGGATGTGCTTCATCGGCGTCCCTTGCAGGTTGAGCCTCTGGCATGGATCACGATGCTTCAGCTCATGATAGATCAGCTCTCACCTCCCGCATCCAGGGCACTATGTTCCTAGTAATACAGCTCCAGATCCCATTAGTCCAGTGGCTCTCAATCCTGGCTGCCCATTAGAATCACTTTGGGAGTTTTAAATGGTGCTTGGGCTCCATCCCCAGAATTTCTGATGGAATTGGTTGAGTTTATTGCTAAATATTTGATGTGCATATGCCAGTGACCCTAGTCTATAAATCAACGTAAAATAGGATACAGAGGACAGCCCTGAGCAGAGACCTTTGAGACCCCACCTCTTAGATAAGCTAAATATTCTCAGTGATGACTGTATCAGACCGTGGGGTTTTAGGTTTTTAATGAAGGGAAGCACAGAAAATACAGGAGCAAGGAAGGTTGAGGGAGTGACAGTGTTTGGTGCCGAAAGGAGGGGGCCCTGTTCCCCGTGTTGTGGGGCTGGGGAGAGAGCAGGCATTCCGAGTTCCTACGCCCAATCAGACCAGACACGAGGTTCTGCGAAAACGGTGAAGGATGAGGTGCCACTGGTGATGGCTCAGTGCTTTTCAGCTCCAGGAAATGAGAGGCGTCCCCTCCCCTCCCCCTCTCACTGCCTCCCTTTTGCCTCTGTGACTCTCTCCTGTTGCCCCCAGGCCTCCAGATGTGCATAGCCACGTAGCTGCTTCTGACTCCCTCTTCCCTCCAGCACCATGTCCTCCGAGGAGGGAAGGACCATCTGTCCTGCTCCCTGTAGCCGTCAGTCTATGTGCGTGTGCCAGGCTCAGGGAAATAATAGCCCTCGTGCTTTTCCTGCTCCCCCCACCTCCCATCTCACACGTGCTTCAGAAGCAGGGTATCCAGGAGTCTCTACCACACTGCAGCCCTGCAGTATCCAGAGGGACCGAAGTCCAGCAGCTCTCCTCTAACACCCCCACCCTCCTTCCTGCAGCTAGCTCTCTGGCCTCTAGTTCTTCCTCAGTCTCAAAACTCATCCATCTGAAGTCCACCTGCCCACCTACCTTCCATAATTCACAGGCCAGCATGCTCCCTGGGTGCTGGTCTATACCCTATTCTGCTTCATTCCTGCTCCTTATGTGGCAATGTTCTCTCCTAAAATGTCCCTGTGGAGTGTGGTCCCCATTGTTGGAGGTGGGGAGGAAGAACTGATGTGTCTCTGCAGAGCCTGCCAGCCACTGAACTGACATTTTGCCTTATTTGCTAAGATAATTTAGTGTAATTTGCTACTAATGAATGAATGCACTTCTTGTTCTTATAGCTTTTGTAATTGCATTGAAGTCCATGTACTCGCTGACAGCAGCTTCAGCAAACGTTCCGGGAACTGAAGCTGGCTGGGTTGCAGAGGGCTCAGCCTCCTTGGGTGACCATGCTGAGGACCTTGGTGACCTGCGAGGCATGGCCAAGGTGCTGATTTTCTTGGTGTCTCTATCTGTGCTGCTTTCCTCCGCATCCTCCCATCCAATGCAGCCAGGAGGATCTGGGTCATCCCAACAGGAGAATGCTGGCAGCCAGGGGTTCTGGACCTAGGACACATTTGGAATGGGCTCTGCAGTGCTAGAAGAGGAAAGTGCATTCTGTTCTGTCTGCAGGATGGGTGATGAGGGAGTCGGGGGAAGCACAAGGGAGAAGGGGACAGAGATGACTGGCGAGTGGCAGAAGTTGCATGTTCCATATTCAATCATTTTTATAAGCATTTGCTCCAGCTGCCCCCAGCTCTGCATCTGCCCTCTCTCTCCTCTGCCTATGCAGATCCCTCCTGTGTATCCCCCCAGACCTCTGCAACTCCATGTTTCACAGCTATGGCAAAGCCCTTGCTCATTTATTGCTCTCTGGGAACTTATCTCCCCAGAGCAGGTCTGGCTTGCCCCCAGGCCCAGAGCTGGACACAGAGCAGCTCCTATCCTCTGGTCCATTTGTAACCCAAATTACATGAATTCAGGTCTCTGAATGGAAGTAACTAAGGCTGAAGTTTACTTCTACGCTATCCATGAACAAAGGATCTCCCAGCAAAAGAACAATGTAAATGAGGCTGCCAAAGGGTGCTTCACCTATTTAAAGGAATAATGTATTTTAAAGATCTTTTAGAAGCCCTTAGTTACCCAGCACTTTGGGAGGCCGAGGCGGGTGGATCACGAGGTCAACAGATCGAGACAATCCCGGTCAACATGGTGAAACCCCGTCTCTACTAAAAATACAAAAAATTAGCTGGGCGTGGTGGCGCGTGCCTGTAATCCCGGCT
>CAUYOR010115724.1:0-21448 GCA_963573925.1 Callimico goeldii
TTGTGGTTGCAGTGAGTTTATAAAATGCCACTGCCCACCCCCCTTCAACCCATAGCAATATTATTCCACAAAAAAAAAAAAAAAAAAAAAAAAAAAAAGACCATCTATCCAGATGAAATAGATGAAATGATATTCCTTCACTGTTTATACATGTATTTCTGGAAACTCTTCAAGTTTCTAACTTACAGTTTGGTTATTTAATAGCTCTATTAATACTGGCGCTTGTTTTATAAAAGACAACTGGACAATTGTGACATGCAATTTCATTGTAACAGTGGCCTGGAAAATAAGCATTAAATATGATGGAATCTTGCTCGTGAATTATTAAAATCTCAAGAAACAGAACATATGCATTATAGAGCAGGGTCCTACTCTCTATAAACTAAGCAAACTTTAAATGAAAAAACTCTTGTATACATTAGTTATGATAAAATTTTGATGGCTATAAAACAAAGGCCAAAATAGCAGTAGCTTAAGTAAGGTAGAAGCTGATTTCTCTTTTTATGTAACAGCCAGAGTATAAGCAGTCCAGAGCTGACGTGGTGGCTCCAGGCACTCAGGCTCCTTCTCTCTTGTTATCCTGCCATTCTTGGCATCCGTCTTCCATCTTATGGTCTACTATGGCTGCCCCTGCCCCCACTATCACATCCACATTCTAAACAGCAGGAAGGAAGTTGAGGGCATGGCCCTCCTTTTAAGGCCATGTAACACATCACTTCTGGTCACCCTCTTGTCTGGAAATTGGTCACGTGGCCATCCCTAGCTGGTAGGGAGATTGACAGTGTTTTGTTGGGCAGCCATGTGCCCAGCTAAAACTCAGGGGTTCCTTTATTAAAGGAAGGAGAAAAGTATGGATGTTGGAGGACAGCTAGCAGTCTCTGCTCAGATGTCTGGTTTTAGGTTAATTCTTTTAGGTTAACCCAAATACTGGTTAATAATTCCAAATGGCCTTTGGTCAGGATAGAGTTCACACACTGTGACAGTGTCTGCGATGACCTGTTATTTGACTCTATTACATTAATTCTGAACAGTCAACCTTCTATGCCAGACTTCCTCATTTGTAAATTGCCAATAATACCTAACTCATAGCCTTATGGTGAGGATTAATGATGTCATATATGTAAAACACTCAGAACAGTCCCTAACACATAGTGAGCTCCACTAAGAGATATAAATGTTATTGTTAAGGGTGATTGCTGTGCCGGACTAGCTGATTTAAGCCTTAACTTATTAAGCACATAAATGTCTGTTAATTTCATTTGGTTTGTAAATCCTAGTATTTGTTGCTTTAATCTAATTTAGAGTTGTAGCCAAAACCTCCCAACCCCAGTAAAGTATCAAAATGGGAGATCTGCTTTGAATATGAAGATAATGCTAAGTTGGAATTGATGTGGACTCGAGCCGATCACGAATCAGTAGACTGCCAGCTCCTTATGTCAGAACACTGATGGCCAAGCTAGAAATTCAGTGTGGGCAACTGATGCTCCAGCTGTTTTGTCAACTTTAGATAACATTGCCTTGCATTCATGTTTCTCAACAATGCCAGAGAATTCTGGTTTGATCCCACAAGGATCATTAAATTTGTGAAAATTCTTTCTTTATCCTCAGTAAAGACATTTGGAAACTCACAGTTGAAGAGGCACAACTCAGATTTACAAATGGCAGTGGCTGTCTTACCTTTTACATTATTTTAGATTTCAACATCATATAGCAGATAACCTTCCCTGAAATTCCGCTTCATCAGTTCTAATAGGTAACATGGCTAAAATAAGGTTAGAACATCTATTTAAAATTATTGTTATTTTTAAGACAAGTCTTGTTCTTGTCACCCAGGCTGGAGAGCAGTGGCGCAATCTCAGCTCACTGCAACCTCCACCTCCCGTAGTCAAGCGATTCTTCTGCCTCAGCCTCCTGAGTCACCAGGACTGCAGGTGCATGCCACCACACCTAGCTAACGTTTGTGTTTTTCGTAGCGAAGAGGTTTTACAACGTTGGCCAGGCTGGCCTCGAACTCCTGACCTCAGGTGATCTGCCTGCCTTGGCCTCCCAAAGTGCTGGGATTATAGGTGTGATCCACGGTGTGCAGCCAGAACATCTTTAAATTTGCAAGCGTACATATATACGTAGAGAAAATCCTGTATTGATATTAGGATAGCTTGACCCCTACAGCACACTTATTCACTGTTAGGTCATTTCATACTTATTTTACCAGCGTAAATTTTCAAAGCAGGGCAATATTTTACTTGCATGTGAAGTGACAGAAAATAAAACCATATATATTGCTTGAAAGGAGCAGGCTGTCTCTTCTCTAGGTTACAACCTACCCTCATGTGAATGTGACGTCCACGGAGAAAACCACACTCCAGTATACAAACCTCCGTCTTACTTTTCTTCACAAAAAGTTTCTCAAAGAACCTTTGGTTCTCACAACATGAAATTTAATAGGATGGTTCTATATACATTTAATCTTAAATTCAGTGAGGGAGAATGATGGTGATTGGCAATTTATACTATTTTTATCAACAGAAAATGATAAAACAATTGCATATAGTCATATGGAAATGATTGTTATTTAGACTGGCTTGGGTCAAAATATTTTCTAGGCTGGCTAAAAATGTAAGTAGTCAGAGGGAGGGAGGGTTTAGCAACAATACAATGAGAATTTCCAGAATAAATTATTTCCATTTATACTACAGAAGCTTTCGTCTTTTAAAACTCAACATATTGTAGTATAATGCTTAAAAACTATTCCAGGACTTGACGAAACAAGCCGTAGAGTGTTGGTTCCTCCAACGAGAAAAACAAGGATTCTACTCATATCGTCTTTCATTTTAAAATAAGCGAATTCGGGAACTAGAAAGGCAGAGAAGGAGCAGATGGGAATGAGGACTGATCACCTTACGCTGGTGAGCAAGCTCCGGAGAAGGTCGAGTCCTTTTCCTGTCAGGCAGCCTTTGTGAGTAGGGGAGATTTCACAAACCTGTCCTTGGCATAAGACTCGTGTGAGTGACCAGGTGAACAGTTGTAACTTGATAGGAAGATAATCCTCTCTAGCTGTTGTTATATAAGAGCAGTAAAGGGAGTGTCTGTAAAGGTCAACGTGAAGCTTCCTAAAATAATTTTTCCTAAAGGCAAAGAGTTTACCTTGAACAGCACGATCTGAACTTACTTTGCTCCGTAGTCTCTTCTATCCTACACAGAGGAACTCAGGTTTGGATTCGAGTCTGGTGGGATCTGACCTCTAATTTTTGTTTTGGGATATTAGATTATGCTAGAACACTATTGATTCATAATTAACAGAAGATGTAGTCCCAGAACTGTGTAACTCAGAGCCACTGGCTCTAAGACACCAAAATTATTTATAAAACATAACACCTTGCGGCTGGCTTGGCGTGACCCCAGGAGGACACCCAGTACATGCATCTCTGGTCAGTCAGTGTATGTGGTTCACTTCGGTATCTGTGAAATGAAGATAGTACCTACCACATGGGTTGTTAGGAGGAACAAATCAGGCTGAGCATGGTGGCTCACACCTATAATCCCAGCACTTTGGGAGGCCAAGGCAGGTGGATCGCCTGAGGTCAGGAGTTCAAGACCTGCCTGGTGAGCACTGCCAAATCCTTCTCTACTAAAAATACAAAAAATTAGCTGGGCATGGTGGTGGGTGACTATAATCCCACCTACTAGGGAGGTTGAGGCAGGAGAATCTCTTGAACCTTGGAGGCAGAGGTTGCAGTGAGCCAAGATTGCACCACTGCACTCCAGCCGGGGCAGCAAAGAGCGAATCTCCATCTCAAAAAAAAAAAAAAAAGCAAAAAGAGGAACAAATGATATAATTTATATCAGGTTCTTAGCAGAGTGCTTGACTCATCATCAGCCCTCAGTAAATTGTATCATCATTGTTGTCACCATGTTTCCTGCATAGGTGTTAAGAAGGTAGATAAAAGAGGGGTGACACCAAATTTTCAAAATTCGTTAGAAATTTGATTCGCAAGTAACCAAAGGTGTCCCTCCCACCCTCCTTCCCCACCAACAGTTCACTGCTCCTTGCTCCGCTAACCTCAGTCCTCTCCACCCACGAACCCCCACCCTTCCCAGTGTTCCCAGTTTCGTGTACCTTTTTCCAGAGATATTTTATGCACAAACAAGTGGAAACATGTCTATGTGTATTTGTTTTAGGAACAATTATTCTTAAGCAGCTCTCTACCTGAAAGAGTAAAGAACCTCCTTTCAAGCTGATAATTGAAATGGGGAAATAAAGTAAAAGTTTCTTCCCTCCATGGTTCCAAATGGCAAGTTTTTCACCCTGTAGAATCAAGTGGTTACATCTTTCCCAAATTAACAGAATATGAAGGACATTAGCACCCTTTCGGTAGGGTAGACACTGAAGCCTGAACGAATGGTTCCGTGGAATCACCTGGGGTTTATTACTGCTTCTTATAGGCCATTTTATCTCACTGTCGAGAAACTATCGTTTAACTATATGGGCCAAATATATGTGTGCCCAGAATCAACAGCTGTTTCTCTTTTCCATATTTTATATGATTTATCAAATGACTGGCTCCCAATTAAATTCAGAAGGAATTAGAAGCCTTAGCTGAGGAGCCACTGATGAGATACCTTACTCTGGGTGGGCAGATGCAGCAAAAATTTTCAGAGATAGTACAACTGCTTCCGCTTCACTTTTAAACGTTACCTCACATGTGCGAATCTAATGTAGGGATTTAGCTCTTCCACGTTCTGTTGTTTAGGGCAAAATGATTGTCTCAGAAGGAAATACTTCTCATTATTATGTTGCCTAATTCATACTGTGTGATCCAACATGGAGGAACTCAGGTTCCGATTTGAACCTAATGGGATCTGACCTCTGATTTTTGTTTGGGGATATTAGATTGTTAGAATGCCACTGCTTCATAATTATTGCACATGTAGTCCCAGAATTGTGTAACTCAGAGCCATTGGCTCTAAGAGACCAAAATTCTTTATAATACATAATGCCAGCCAGGCACGGTGGCTCACACCTGTAATACCAGCACTTTGGGAGGCCAAGGCAGATAGATCACTTGAGGTCAGGAGTTCAAGACCAGCCTGGTCAACATGGTGAAACCCCGTCTCTACTAAAAATACAAAAATTAGCCAGGCAAGGTAGTGGGTGCTTTGTAATCGCAGCTACTCAGAAGGCTGAGGCGTGAAAATCACTTGAACCCAGGGGGCAGAGATTGCAGTGAGCCAAGATCACGCCACTGCACTCCAGCTTGGGCAAAGAGCGAGACGTAGTCTTGAAAATAAACAAACAAAAGCAACAAAAGGAAACCAAAACGAAACATACCATCCTGCCTCTGACTTGGCGTGACCCTATGAGGACACCCCCAGTACATGCATCTTGAGGGAAGAAGCAGATTCAGCCACTATATACCAGCTGCTGACTGATTCCTGGGTGGTTTGGCAGGTATACGTGGTTCAGCAGCCTTGGCTAGACAACTTTGGAAGAGGAAATAAAGGTGCCAGTCCACTTGAAAGCCCTCTCTTTAAAAACTCACTTTTTAACCCATGGTTACTTGGCAAACCAGTATTTGGGATATGGTGTTATGCGGTGTTTTGTTCTGCTGTGAATGCTTACTGGTTTCCTTAACAGTAAAAATAGCTCTGTGAATTGGGTCTTGACAAGTAAAAGGCTTTTCCATCGGCCTTTACTGGTGTTGGGTATGTATATGCTTTTTTTTTTCTTTTCTTTTTTTTTTTTTTTTTTTTTTTTTTTCAGAGAGTGTCTCGCCCCATCGCCCAGGCTGGAATGCGGTAGCCTCAACCTCCTGGGCTCAAGCAGTTCCCATCCCATCCCCACCCTGCCCTGGCTCAGCCTTCTGAGTAGTTGGGACTACCGGCACACACCACCACAGCTGTCTAATTTTTGTACTTTTTATAGAGACAGTGTTTTACCATGTTGCTCAGGCTGGTCTCCAACCCCTAGGCTCAAGCAATCCTCCTGCCTTGGCCTCCCAGAGTGCTGGGATTACAGGCTATGTGTGCTCTGAAAGTGAGAAATGTAAATGTCTCTAAACGTTTACCTGACATTATCTGTAAGACTGGAAGTGACCACATTTTCAGCTCAGAAGGACCTTTAGGCAAATTCACAATTGAAAAAGCAGCGGTACACTGTTGAAATCAGAATGTGGCAGCATTCCAACTGGAGAAGGAGCATTTGTGAGTTCCCATTATTAATATTACATACAAAAATCTTCATTCATGCAACATTAAGGTTACAAATATTCACATGCCAAAATCGGGAAATAGCAGAAAATAAGATTCTCATGGTGACATCTGTTCTCCACTCTAGGACATGTTCGGTAATACAGTGTATGGTTGAAGACCGATTAGTTCTGCAAAGCCTTTGGTATGTCGTGTGATTAAGAACCTGAACCTCAGCATTTGGAGAGGCAGGGGGATGAGGTGAAGAGGGAACTGAGCTGAGACTCACTTCCTCCCAGTTAGAATTTCACTGGAGGACCTTAGGCAAGCAATTAGCTTATCCACATCTCAAGTTCTCTATGAACTAGAAGCAATACTATGTCTTCTTGCAGTTCTCCCTGATTCACCAAAGATGAGGCAAAGATTCTGCTGAGGGAAGGTCTCCAAAGACCTTTTGAGGTTGATCTTTTACCATCAAAGTTAGAGGTAGCGGCTTTCTGTCAGGAGGAAGAAAGTGTGATGGCTAATCCTGTCAACCTGATTGGATTGAAAGATGCAAAGTATTGATCCTGGGTATATCTGTGAGGGTGTTGCCAAAGGAAATTAGCATTTGAGTCAGTGGGCTGGGGAAGGCAGGCTCATCCTTAAGCTGGTGGGCACCATCTAATCAGCTGTCAGTAAATATAAAGCAGGCAAAAAAAAACGTGAAAAGGGGACACTGGCCTAGCCTCCCAGCCTACATCTTTCTCCCATGCTGGATGCTTCCTGCCTTTGAACATCAGACTCCAAGTTCTTCAGTTTCGAGACTCGGACTGGCTCTCTTTGCTCCTCAGGCTTGCAGACAGCCTATTTTGGGACCTTGTGATAATTTAAGTTAATACTTAATAAACTCCCCTTAATTCTTTCCCTCTAGGGAACACTGACTAATACAGTAAGGATACAGCGTGCACAGGCAGGGGCTTCTCAGTCTTGTCTATGTGGACGTTATTGATATTAAATTACATATGTCATACATCCATGCATGTTTTCTCTTGCCTATAGCTAGTGAAATTTTAGTCAAATCCACAAATATTTAATGGCTATTACATTTAAGATCTATGTAAAGAGAGAGGATAGGAAGAGCTGCTTTCAAAGATGGTCGAGTCATAATCCATGAGAAAAATCAACACACAAACAACCTAGAGTAATACAGGACACATAACTAGAATGTATTGCATTTCCACGCAGGAGTAAGGTAGTCCTGCCATATTTTCCAGTTTATTATTTGATGTTTCTCTAGTTTTATTTGTAGCTGAAATTTTACATTGAATTTTTTATTTAATTTATTTGAATTCCTTTTCAATTTGAACACTGAAATGGAAGGGAAGACATCTTTTTAAATATATGTACTTCTTTTGCTCAACTACTTTAGAGTTGAATCATTGAATATTATCCGTTACTTAAAAATATCCCAAGCCAGGCACAGTCGCTTAGGCCTGTAATCCCAGCACTTTGGGGAGGCCAAGACAGACAGATTGCTTGAACCCAGGAGTTCAAGACGGCAGTGAGCTATGACCATGCCACTGCACTCCAGCCTGGGTGACAAAGTGAGACTCTGTCTTAAAAAGTAAAAAATAAAAAAACTATGTGTGTGTGTATATATATATATATATATATATATATATATATATATATATATATATTCCTAGGCTGTTGAATATATATATTTCTGGTTTGTGGGCCGAAAGTCCATTTCTTACTCTTTCTCAATTCTGAAATGATAAATAGAAGTGGTTTAGATTTTTCATTTATTTATATTGACAGTAGTAATGCCTTTTCTTTTTTTTTTCTTATGACAACTGAAAGCAAAAGGATGCCCTAACTTTCATGTACAAATTCAGTAGTTCAAACTCTTTGTCAATAGGATATGCATTTGGAGTAGGAGTAAATTTGCATTAGACCCTTTACACTGTTAACTCCATTCCATTCTTCAACATGAACATTTTGTTCAAAGAAGCTAATGAAGTTGTATTTTGATCTGAGACCATGAAATGCAATGGCACTTGCCATCTAGGAAAGAGAAACATTTTACACATGGTATTGGCCTTCTTAGCACCAGCTCCAAAATGAGGTCACCATGTCATACAAATCTTGAGGCCAGAAGCTCAGCCTCAAGACTCTCAGCCTTTTTCTACTTTGTCACAGAAAGTAGAGGTTTCTGCCAAGAGGAATGACACACGCCGTGGACACAGCTAGAGTTTTGTGCAGTATAAGGAAAGCTGTAGAGTACATATGCTTCCTAGTTGGGCATTGCAGGTTTAATCCTGGCTCTCCCTCTTACCAGCTATGTAAGAAAAAGCTGATTTCTTAATCAATTCTGAGCCTTGATTTGTCTCATCTATAAAATTAGGGTAATAATGAAACCAACCTTAATCTTTTGTTAAGAGGATTAAATGAAATTATGTAAGTAAAACCTGTAGCCTTAGCGCAGTGCCCAGAGTAAAATAAGTGCTAAATAAATTTTAGCTATTCATATGTATAATTCCTCTTTCAGCTACACCTAAATACAGAGTTTTCTCAATTATTAAAGTATGTATCTATTCAAATTATTGAGAATGATACAATAGAGATGGCCTATTTCACTTATCTAAAAAATATATTTGCCAACTGTGCTATTTATTATTACTGGTAACTGATTTTCAGAGCTGCCAATCATTATGGCATACATTCATAGGAAAATACTAATAATCTTTTTCCTCCTCTCCTAACAAAGTAATATGGTCTAAATGTTTATGTCCAACCATTTCAATTTATACATTAAAATCCTCACCCCTAAAGTGATGCTATTTAGAAGGTGGAGCCTATGGGAAGGGCTTAGATCTTGGGAGTGGAGCCCTCATGACTAGGATTAGTAGCCCCTATAAAGACCCCTTGCCTCTTCTGCCATCTGAGGGTAGAGTGGGAAGACAGCCGTCTGTGAGAAAGCAGGGCCTCCCCAGACGCTCAATCTGCCAGTGCCTTGATCTTGGACTGCTCAGCCTCCAGAACTGTGAGAAAAACATTTCTGTGGTTTATAAGTCACCCAGTGTTTTATTACATAGCAGACTGAACGAAGACACAAAGCATTTCCCAATCCTATGTCTGTGATTCCCCACCAGAGGAAAAATGATTACATAAACCAACAAACAGAAACCCTCACCATATAAAAACATATAACCCTGCCTAGTCAAATAGGTAGAATTTCTGGATCAAGGAGAAAAATTATGTGTGACCACTGCTGCCTTAAAACTTTAAATCTGCCATTAACTAACAAAAATGTTATAATGTGTTAAAACCCAAGGTCAGGAGAAAGTCAAAGCAGAATAGTTATATTTTCTATTAATACAGAATTCAATAGGTTAGGAGAAGAGAAAGAGGAAGACTGAAAATTTGAAACTGGATGTAGTCACACAAGAATATTGCAGTGTCTGGGAGCCGATAAGGGCTTTAAGGAAATTTAGAAATCTTTAAAGGAGTGGTTGATATGATCAAGGCTTGTCCATAAGAAAAGAAGACTAGAATAATTGAGAATACCAGTGGATTCCAATCTCAGTGAAGAGAACTGCAGAATCCCTAGAGGCTTACTTGAATAATATTTGGAAATGACTGTGACTTGAATTTTAAGAAGAAATATATTCAATATTTTAAAGACTCTATAGGTATGACTCTGTTAGCACATTGCATAATTTCAGGAGTAAATTAACATTAATATTTTAGTATTTTAGAAAGTCTGGATTTACTTTCTAAATTCAGAGTATTTCTAAAATATTAGAGTATTTTGGGATGATTAAATTTTTAATTATAGTGGTCTGCTCTTTTCATTTAGTTTATCCCTTCTCCTCACTTATTAAGTAAATATTAATATGTATTGAGAACCTAGTTCAACAAGAAACAAGGGGAAAGAGGAAATTATTTTATTTGCCCAAACAATAATAATGTTTTTCCTCAAAGTGTTCTCATATGTGCCCATACTTTATAGTAAATTATAGAAGATAACTTTGGGATTTAAAGATTTACCATCACCTAATACAGTCTTTAGGCAGCTCTGCACTTGAATGCCTGTTATTTTTCTTCTCTGGGAAAAATTGAAAGAAAAGACTATAAAGGTCTCATTCTGGAGCAAGTGAAAGCTGACCTGAAATAAGTTTTATAATTAAAATTTACATAATTGGTGCTCAGATTTTTCAGACTCAGCAGCTCACCAGATGTAAAGACATAGGAAGAGGCCAGAGAGGAGTTGGGTAATAGAAATGAGGCAGAGCCTCCAAATTCCACCATTCTGTCTCCAGGCAGGCCCTGGGGGAAGCATTTGGGTTGCCTCAATAAAGCTCTCTTTAGATTTATGTGATCGTGGATGCTTCTTCTTTATGGTTGGTGAATTTACAGCGGAACAAATAGAGATTGTAACAGACAGAAGATCTGTCTCTGGTGAAATAAATTAGAACCATTAGATTTTCCTCTATGGTCTTGTAGTATAATGTAATAAATGGTTGAGAGTATGGGCTTTGTAGTCAGACAGCTTTAGGTTTGGGAAAGGCTATCACTTTCCTGCTAGGTGACCTTGACTTCATGCACCCTGAGCCTGATACTGTTTTTGTGTTTTGTTTTGTTTTGTTTTGTTTTGTAAAATAGGAATGGTAATAATAGTGTCTAATGCATAGTGCTGCTATAAGGTTAAATATTAATATATGTGTAAAATGCATCATATAGTGACTAATGCAATGGTCAATCCTCCATAAATATAAGCTATTATTTTAACTTTGTATTGTCTCCTTAATATATTTTTAACAAATTCTGATTTTGCATAATGGAGATAAACTGCCAAAATTGGATGAAACTATTTATACACTTTAAGTGTTTATCTGCTGGAATCATGTTCAGCTTAACCACAGATCTGTTTTTCTCTCATAATAAAGAATTCAGAAATAGGCAATATAAGGCTGGTATAGCTGTTTGAAGGAGACAGCAAGGACCCACCATTTAATTTTCTGCTCCCCCACCCTCATCGATGGCTTTCATCTTCGTAATTGAAAGAGAGCTGTGGTACCTCTAGACAGCCAAGAAGCAAGAGCCCAGAGTGAAGGGCAAAAGTCTTTTTCTAAGACTGTCTTTTCTGGAGAGTAGAGGGATGTCAGAGAATCTCTTTGCAGGAACTTCCACCTATATCTCATTGTCAGAGCTATGTTTCATGAACAGCCTCTAATAGCAGTGGAAGCTGGTAAGGAAGGTATGTTTTTAACTGGGCACATTGTCACCTTGAAACAAAAAGCCACATAGTTCTGTTGGACATTAAGTAAATAAACATCAGTGTCTACCACAAAGCCAAGCAAACTAACAAAAAAGACACAATTTTCAGGCCTGATTATTTTTCTAACAGATTTATAAATGTCCTCAATATTGGGACATTCTGAGGGCATTTGCTAAGACCTTAAATCCTACCATCATCATTAAGAAGAGAAGTGGTCACTGGTCTGTGTAATGGGGAAAATAATAACCAGATCCTTTAGACATGATTCTTGAATCAATATTTTCAGTTTGCTTCCATGTTGTAACATCAAATTAGGTTGCCATTCAGTACAACAGTCCTGATCTTGGTGATGTGATTATATCCTTTATTCAATAAGGTTTTATGGAGGATCCCACTAATCTTGGAAATATAAGTGTAGGGAAAACATAGAAGCAACATTCCAAATTTTCATACACGGATCTTGTAAAAGGTTAAGTTCTATAGTTTTCTTTTTTAATAAATATTGTTATAATGGCAGGCATCAATTGGCCTAGATTCTGTCAGTGAGTGTCTATGTTTGGAGGCTTAGAGAAGGTCCCTATGGTACTCAAGTTCTATGTGATCAGCCTCACTGGAATTAGGGGTACCTAGTTCTAGCCATTTCTGTTACCCGAGGAATTGAGGTCCAGTTTTCTACTATTGAATTAAAATGACCTGCATAAAGAACTAGATATAGAAAACAGTTTTTATGAGAGGATAAGTCAATCAGTAAGTATTTTTTAAGCTAACTGTTATCCAGCACTAAGCAAAAAATAAAAAAAGTCACCCAGTTTTCCTGGGATGATTTTTCAGAAGCACCTGTCTACTAAGCAGTTGGCATTGATTTCATATGACTTAGAGGAGCAGGCAGACTGTGGGTCTCTGCTCTCCCAGAGTCACTAGGCAGGTTACCTGGGGTAATTAGTGAGGTTCTGTAGGCCTCAGTTTCCTTATATGTAAAACAGCAACTTTAAAAAAAAATGATTGTTAGGATTCCTCCTTGATCTTGGGTTTGGGGCTGGATAGAGATTTAATTACTGTGGAAGTGATTACTTGCAAGTTGTGGGGTGCCCTGGGATCAGAGAAGCCCTGGAATGTCAGGCTTCATTTCCATCCTCCTGAAAATGAAGGAGTTGGATTGGAAGTGGCAGAGCCCTCTGCTTGATCTAATGTTCTGTCAAACAGAGTTTGAGAGAACTGCCACCTGAAGTCTACCAGATGGATTGAATTAATAAAAATTTTTGGAGATATGCTTGATGGGTTTCATCTTCCCAGGACCTGTGCATGGACCCTCTCAAAGTAGTAATGCAAAACTCTACTTTGCTAACTTTGTTAAGCATTAAAGTTTGAAATGAGCCCAAAGAAGATCAAGGGTGTTAACTGTTTTACATCTAGAATCTCCACCCAGTGTTTCTAACTGAGCACAGATTGACAAAAACTATTTCTTTTTTTTTTTTTTTTTTTTTTTTGAGACAGAGTCTTACTCTGTCGCTAGGCTGGAGTGCAATGGCGTGGTCTTCGCTCACTACAATCTTTGCCTCCCAAGTTCAAGCGATTCTCCCACCTCAGCCTCCCAAGTAGCTGGGAGTACAGGGTGTGTGCCACCATTCCCAGCTAATTTTTGTATTTTTTGTAGAGACAGAGTTTCACTATGTTGGCCAGGCTGGTCTCGAACTCCTGGCCTCATGATCCACATGCTTTGGCTTCCCAAAGTGCTAGGATTACAGGCATGAGCCACCGCACCTGGCCAACAAAAACTGTTTCTTCTGTCTTAGCAGTTCATTGAGGTAACACCTTGGCCAGGAGAAAATCCTGTATTTTGGGAGAGTGTAATGGTCCTTGAAGGAGAAGTTGGTTACATCAAGACTTGCGGAGAGGTGGTCATAGGGAGCCTAGTAAGTCTGTTAGGACTGGCATCTTGTGCAGGGTCACTAGTAGTAAATGAAATGGTGGGATAGGTCACCAGTGCCAGCGTCTGCATTGTGGCTTCTGTTCCAGTACAGCTGTGACACTGCAAGATAGATCCTCTGAGCTGGAAATTCTAAAACGGTAGATGTTATCCTAAATTGAAATGACTCTGAAAAATTAAAAAGGGATATAGAAGAGCTACAAGCACTGAACAAAGGTATTAACCCCCAAAGAGTCATAAACCACAGCTGGCTCTTAGCTTCACAAGCAACCCTCAGAAGGTGGTAGCTTGTTTTAAGCAGAGGCCATGCAGAGCCCATGAAACCAAAGGACAGAGCCGGTAGGGATAGAGTCTGACCAGAAAGTTCCATGCCCTCTGCTTTCTGCCTTGAAAATGACCTGGTAGGTTTTAACCTATCCAAGAGTGCAGAGGATTTCAGAATTTCAGTTTGAGGTATGCCTCAAAACATTCCAGCCTTGATGATGAAAGAAAGAAGTGATCAAAATACCATATGTCACAATGGAAAACCCAAGCGGCCCCAGAGCCTCTTCTTCAGTAACGAGATTTAGTTGATCTGAACAGTTATTTATGCATTGAGGTCATGTTTTGGCCAATCTTTTTCTTATGGCTGTAGCCAAATAAAGCCTTCTGTCTCAGTATTTCTTTTACCAAAATCAGGTTGAGAGATGGTTCTTCGAGAGGACTGTTTTGTCAGGGAATACAGGGATCTTTTCACACAGTAAAACATGCCAACAAATCCAAATAATACACCAAACAATAGGGTCAAATGATGTTAAAATTGAAAGGAAGCAAACTAAAGTCCTTTCCTTTGTCCCTCTCAGTTTTTGAGGTTTTGCTTATTTGTTTGCTTAGTTTTACCAAAAATGCTCCCCAAATGGCAATGAAAAGCCCATGTTATTCTTCAGTAATACCATGTTTAAGTCAGAGAGGATTGGCTTTTAGGACTTCCCTATTTGTTCTTCCTCTTGTTCCTTCTTTATTCTACGTTTTGACATGTGACAGTTTCTAACATCTCTGTGCCTGGAAATAGTCCAGGCTTACACTTTTAAGAAGAGAAATGGAGAAAAATGCTAGTGTCTGTGGATTGTTGCTAAATCTGCACATGTCCATTTGTAACCAAGAGTATTCAACTCAGAGCCAAAGAACAGGAAGAAAAGAAAAATCCCTCCTTTGTTTGTAGACTTTGGCATTGATTTCATATGGCTTGGAGGAGCTTGAATGACATTGTGAGTCTGTCTCTGCTCTCCCGGAGTCACTAGCCAGGGGTAATTACTTAGGTTCTTTTGGTCTCAGTTTCCTCATATAAAAAACAGAAGACATTGAACAAGATGATCATTAAGGTTTCTCCTTGAGCTAAGATTTGGGGCAGGATAGAAACTTAGTTACTATGGAAACCATTGCCCAACCTGTGCAAGTTATGGGGTCCTCTGGGGTAGGAGAGGTCCTGGAATATAATGTGTCATTTTTGTCCTCCTGAAAATGAACAAATTGGATCTGAAAATAACTGAGTCCTCTATTTCATATAATGTTTTATCAAGCATATTTTGATAGAACTCCCTCCTGAATTTTACCAAATGGGTTTAATTAAGGAAAGTTTTTGGAAATATCCTGGATGGGTTTCATCATCCCAGGACCTATGCATGAAATGAGACATGTCCCCTTGGATCACTAGGTTATAAGAAGCGTAGTTTGCCATGTTGTATTTTGGCCAACTAGTCCTCATCATTATGGATAACAGACCTCAGTTCAACATTAATAGGAAGAGCTGAAAGCCTTGTTTTGGGATTGCTAGGATGGGATCGTTCTCCTTCCACTGTGTTCTTATTTTTCTAGCTGTACTCTAAGGACAAAAGTGCTTAATCCTATACACCTATTTGCTTCATTTAAAACAAAAGCAAAAACCTATATAAGGAAGAGGAAAAGCTCAAATGACATTCAAGGCAAACATCATAGGTGGAAAGTAGAGAGAAAACCATCTGATCACATAATACCAAGTAGCCAGGAATTTACAGAAGCAATTTATGGTTATCCCACAGATCAGAATATAAGAATGTGAAAAGAAATAAAATGCTTTATAAGAGACAAAATCCTATGAGACTGTACAAAAAAAGGAGGTTATCATTAGACAAGTATTTCTAAAAGAAATGAAGAATATCTTAAGTATACATTCAAGCCACTTAAAATAATGAAACAAATGTTAACAGATATGGGAATCAAGATGAAGAAGAGCAGAGATTTAAAAATAGTACCCATACTCCAAGCTGTTTTGTGACTTCGGAACTAACTTAACAGCAGTCATTGATATGCGCACTTTTCTGCTACATGTATTATGTATGCTTCATAAAAAGTTTTTTAAAAGAAAATTTCTGAATAATCTAAAAGAAGCTTTTAAAGTTTTTCTTCCCCAGCAGAAGAAGATAATTCAGATAATGTGTTCAGATGGCTGTACACTTGCTGCTGTTGATAATAAATGTGTAGGATTCTTCACAGGATGGGGGCGGTTTGGGAATTAAGGCCTGTCAAAAGGTGGAACCTAATGTTCAAAGTTCTGAAACCAAGAGGAACCATAGGGGGGGCTTTCAGTTAAGAATGTTATAAGTAATAGAAAATCTAACTAGCAGTGGCTGAAACAAACAGGGGCTTATTTTCCTCACAAAACAAGAAGTACAGAAGTGGGTGGTTTCTGGCATTCACTCAGCTACTGAGAAATGCCATGGAGGACTGGATTAGTCAGTTCTTACACTGCTATAAATACCTGAGACTAGGTAATTTATAAAGAAAAGGGGTTTAATTGGCTCACACTTCCATAGGCTCTATAGGAAGCATGATGCTGGCATCTGCTTGGCTTCTGGGGAAGCCTCAGGAAAGTTTTGGTTATGGTGGAAGGTGAAGGAGAAGCAGGCACATGTTACATGGCCAGAGCAGTAGGAAGAGAGAAGGGGAAGCTGCTGCACACTTTTAAAAACTCAGATCTCATAAGAACTCTACTCCCATGATCCCATCACCTCCCACCAGGCCCCACCTCCAATACTGGGGATTACAATTTGACATGAGATTTGGGCAGAGACACAGATCCAAACCCTATCAAGGACCTATACTTTTCTCATCTTTCTCTTTCTCCATCCTTGGCAGTTGGCTTTTGTCCACATGCCTCATATTCAGAATCCTGGCCATTTCCTCTGTGATCAAGGCCGGAAAAGAAAAGAGAGCCAATACAAGTCATATCTTTCATTTTATCAGAAAAGCAGAAGACTTCTCAGGACTTTGGCGCATGGCTGCCCCAGATGCTTCCATGGCTGGAGAAAGCCGGGGATAAGGGAAGTAGAGAATGACTGTTGGGTTAACTGACAAATGGCAACTGCCAGAGTTTGTCATAAAGAAAATCATCTTGTAACTTGATGCTGTTGGGAAGAGGTAAGAATTTAGAGCCTTTGGGAATATAGCTCAGGACTGAAAACATTTCTACAAATAGAATCATAAAAGCAGTTAATGAATTTAGTTAAAACAGCAATTCGAAAGGCAGGTAGCCTGATTTTTCATTCTGAATTGTCCATAGGCCTTAATGAATGCTAATAAATTATTAGTCTTTCCCACTATAAAATAAGGATAATACCTATTCTCTGCCTCACTTGAACCCTTTTATTCCATCATTCACTTATTCAACAAATATATACTAAGCACCTCTTACGTAGCAGAGATTGTGTGAATGCTGAGGATACGCGAATAAATAATGCAGAACCCTTTCCCCAGGGGAGGGAGGCCAGGGAACGTGTTGACTGAGCACTGCTTCACGTTGGATTGTGTGGGGTGCCTTACATGCGGAAGATGCGTGTGTGTATGTGTGTGTGTGTGTGTGTGTGTGTGTGTGTGTATGGCTTATAGAAGCTATATAAGCAAGTAATATAATAGGTAAAGTAGTACAACAGAAATATTCATGAAAGTGCCCTGGGACAGAGAAGGAAAATGTCTAACCCTACTTTGGGAATTGGGCAGGGCTTCCCTGAGAAGATGAAATCTGAGATAGGGTTTGAAATTGAGTCTGAGTTTGTTGTACAGAAGTGGTTGGGGGGAGTAGCTTTTGGTGGAGAAACAGTTGATTCAAGAGCAATGACACTTGAAAGGGAATTGTTTGGTCCTGAAAAGTCAAAGAGTATACTCTGCCAAGCATTCGGGTGGTGGGAGGTGGCCAGAGCCAGACCGTGAAGGACCCTGAAGCCGGAAGGTTGGCCTTGGGGCGCTGTTGGCATACAGGACAAGACGTGATGAGATTTGTGCCTCAGAAAGATCATTCTGGAATCTGTGAGATGAGGAGGGGCTGTTGGAAGGGAGAGAGTCTGGGAGCAGAGAAGCTGTTTTGAAGGCTGTAGCCACAGTGTTGGTGAAAGATGGTGACACAGTTAAGGCAGCAAGGTCCAGAAAGATCTATCTGTGTAAGTGCAATAGCTTCTGATGACTGATTGGATGTGTTGAAAGGGAGTCAGGGGAGGAGTCAAAAAAAGTTTCTAAAGTTTCTCACATGGCACTTGGGTGGCATCATTCACAGGAGATGCGGGAGAATGTGGCATCTGCAGAGCCCCATTTCAGCTTCATCTCAGCTCCTGGAACAAGGAGCAGGCCTTTGCTTCAGGTCTTGTGTTGCCACAGTGATACTCCTCCCCCCACTGCCTCTCCCGCCGGGCCCCACCCAGCTGTGATTTCCAGGTCTTGTTCTGGGATAAGGCTCCAAATGGCCTGTGGTTTACTCATTCCTGTGTGCAAAATGAAAATGGATGGCTGTAGCAAACGCAAAGATGGGACGGAGAGGGCAGCGATCCCTAGATGAGGATTGGAGTTGGGTGCGGGGCAGTGGCTGAGCGGTCATGGGTGCCCTGTGGCAACTGCCTGCCTCACTGCGGCTCCAGGTGTTCATCCCACTCAGCTGCAGCACAACCTCAGTAGCTGTCATCATTTTCCAAGCCAGTGGAGGCAATCAGACAGTTCATGATGCTTCAACTTCTCCAGTACATTACTGATACTTGAAGAAATTATTAAGATGCTTATTTATTTATAATTGCATCTGCTTGTTTGGCATTTGACCCCATTCATTCATTCTTGTTGTGAATGTATTAGGAGACCCTGTACCCTCTTAACTTCTCCTTATAATTATTACTGTTACCGTTCTTTGAAGCACTCTTTTGAGTATACACTTAAAAGGGGCTACTGATATGCTGAAATTCACTGCACAGCTGAAATGCCCACTGCTTGAACTCAAGGACGGCTAAGAGTGGTTCTCGTCCTCCTAAGTTCAACTGTCTTTTTTTTCCACTTCCTTTTCCCCCACATTTCTGCCCTCTTCCCCTTTAAAGGTTTCTACATTCCTACTTTCATTAGAGCAGCTCTTCTCCCTGAGGCCCCAAGCACTATGTTTTAACAAACACAGATAAATCAATTCATGTGCTTTATCAGTGTTGGGATTGCTGGCAGGTGCCTCACAGTGAACAGTATGGCAATTTCACCATCATCTCCTCTCCTCCCCTTTCCAGACATACATTCATACTTGTTTCTTCTTCTCTTAGATTATCCTATCTGACAAATCATTCAAATGAAAAATGATGCCATTGATTTATCCACAGAGAAGTAGAAACTTGTATTTGGGAAGCAGTTTCAACAAAACTATGTGAAATAAATTTCTTTCTTCTGATGTTATCTCTGACCCGTGTTGTGAGCATTTTCATCTGCTTGGATTATGAGACGTTCTTACCACCATTTAATTATCACCACATGGTGTCCAGTGCTGTAATGCAGTACTGTGCTTGAAGGAGACTTGCAATGATTCACTGAGGTTATAGACAAGATATTAACTTAGTGTATCCATTGTCTTAGTCTCCAAAGTGAGGGGAAAGGTCTATCAGTGGCCCATTCAAGTGTCCTTTTGGAAGTGTCTTCTTCCCTCTTTCTGGTGTTCTCTGTCACCTGTTTTATGACATTACCATAGAAGGAATGTTTGTGTAACCTGGTACAGTTCCACAAGAAGAAACATGGATCGGAAAACTAAAGGTAATCCGAGGAATAAGAATGAGAAAACAAAAGCTCTTTAAGATGGTTAGAGAATATATTAAAGACCATTTATTTCGTTCACAACTATGAACTATGGGTAGATAATTTGTGACACTCACTATTTTCCCTAATTTGAGACCTTTGGGGAAATTCTGGCTCATTCTTGCATTGGGGAATTTTCTGTGGCACAGTGTGTGGTAGTCATCACTGAATCTACCTAACAGAAGTTCCTCATTAAGGATTTTGCACAAACTGGAATGAAGAGCAAAGCTTTCTTCTTAAAGAGAATGAAAGCATGTTTCCTTTCAAGGGACTGAACCATTTCTTTTTACCTCAGAATCTGAGATTTGCAATTCTTTTTATTTATTTAATTTTTTTTTTTTTTTTTTTGAGACAGCATCTCACTGTGTCACCCAGGCTGGAGTGCAGTGGCACCATCTCAGCTCACTGCAACCTCCACCTCCCAGGTTCAAGCAGTTCTCATGCCTCAGCCTCTGAAGTAGCTGCGATTACAGGCACCCACCTCCATGCTCAGCTAATCTTTGTATTTTTAGTAGAGATGGAATTTCAACATGTTGGCCAGGCTGATCTTGAACTTCTGAGCTCAAGTGGTCTTCCCTCCTTGGCCTCCCAAAGTGCTGGGATTACAGGTGTGAGCAACCGCGCCCGGCCTACAATTGTTTATTTACTGTGTTGTGGCAAGTACAATTGTTTATTTATTGTCTTGTGGCAAGAACCTACATTTCTGGAATTTTAACAGGCAACTCAGGCAACTCATTTAACAAATATTTATTGAGTATCTGCTGTACACTGGGCACAGTGCTGTCAACCTACTAGAGGGTTAGTTGGCTGGTCTTTAGTGATGAAAGGGAAAAAATACTGAAGATTTGACTGGAGTCGGAATCACTTGCCACTGCGGCTTTCAAGAATGGCCTTCTTAGAGACCGGAAGTGAGCAAGAAAACTAGATGCAGAGACTAATTTGTAGTTAATAGCCACAATCTTCAGAGAGATGTCTTGGCTGAAATCCTGAATGTCGACTAACATAAAATGTATTCTTGTTGCCTTATTTCTCATGATGCTTTGTTCTTTTGACCCAGAAACAGAAAAGATAGTCCTAGAGGCAGGAAATGGATTGCCATCCTGGAAATTCAATGACCAGCTTTTTCCCTGTGACGTGTGTGGGAAAGTGTTTGGCCGACAGCAGACATTGTCCCGACACCTCTCGCTGCACACAGGTGAGTGAGTGGGGCCTGGGCTGTCAGCCCTCTGTCCTCCATCACCAACTTCTCTACTCCCCAGAAGCTGAGTTTCTCTAAGAGAGGCGTTACAGGAAGTGCTGGGAATGTGTTTATCCAGACCTTTTCAAGCCATTTTGCCTGGCATGTTTAAGGAAGACCTTGGAAAGGCTTTTTTATTTGTATTGAAAAGGCTCATTGAGTTCTGATGAGAAAATATACACGATTTAGGTTTATTCAGGTGAAATTCCTAAACTCTGTAAAGAATGTATTGATCTCATCTTGAGAGTGCAGGACGGGGACACACTCCATCTTACTGGTTTCATCATACTGTGGTGGGTGGGAGCAGCGGGGGAAAAGGCACCTTGGTAGAGAAACAGTTTCTGCCGTTATTTACATATAATCGTGGAGAAATACAGTTGGTTCTGAAAGTTGGGAAAGGGAAGGCAACCAAGTTAAGGAGGAGAAATAAATAGTAACTTAATCCACACAGCAAAAAATAAGTGAAGACAAAAAGACATAAGGCAAAATCAGTAGTAAACATAAAGCAAGATGGAAATAATAAAATCAAACATTTCCATTTTTTACATTGAAATCAGGTTTTTAAATAATCCAGATATATCTTATATACAGGGAACACAACAACCAAATGATAAAGAAAAGTTCAAAATAAAGATTTCGTACATCACACAAAACTTAAAAAGCAAGGCAGGAAGTATTAATTTTGTCTTTTTTTTTTTCCTTCTCAAGGCTGGAGTGCAGTGGCATGATCCTG